>CAWUFW010023999.1:0-66819 GCA_963921515.1 Calotriton arnoldi | reverse complement strand
GTACAAAAAATGATTCAAAATGTCAATTGGATCGTGCCTCATGTTGAATAACCACTTTTTAAGGCCTCACAGTGACCAAAATTGCCATTTTTATAGACCTTTCCTCCTACTCAGAAGCTTCTATTTTGACCGATTTCGGGCAGGAAAATGACTCTAAACACACTTATTTTAGTTCCAAAAGTGATAGTTCACATGCAATAGTTATTTACAGTCAATAGATTAAACATTAAAAAATCACCATTACCGACCTTCTGGAGAAAGTTCGACAGGTCCGGGTCATCGTTTTTCCTCATAAAATTGATTTTTTGGACTATATAAAAAATGATTTAAAATGTCAATTGGATCGTGCCTCATGTTGAATAACCACTTTTTAAGGCCTCACAGTGACCAAAATTGCCATTTTTACAGACTTTTCCTCCTACTCAGAAGCTTCTATTTTGACTGATTTTGGACAGGAAAATGACTCTAAACACACTTATTTTAGTTCCAAAAGTGATTATTCATATGCAATAGTTATTTACAGGGAACAGCTTAAACATTAAAAATTCACCATTCCTGACCATCTGGAGAAAGTTATACAGGTCCGGGCTCATCGTTTTTCATCAGAAAATTGATTTTTTGGACTGTACAAAAAATGATTCAAAATGTCAATTGGATCGTGCCTCATGTTGAATAACCACTTTTTAAGGCCTCACAGTGACCAAAATTGCCATTTTTACTGACTTTTCCTCCTACTCAGAAGCTTCCATTTTGACCGATTTTGGCCAGGAAAATGACTCTAAACACTCTTATTTTAGTTCCAAAAGTGATAATTCACATGCAATAGTTATATACAGTCAAAAGATTAAAAATTCAAAATCACCATTACTGACCATCTGGAGAAAGTTCGACAGGTCCGGGGTCATCGTTTTTCATCAGAAAATTGATTTTTTGGACTTTACAAAAAATGATTCAAAATGTCAATTGGATCATGCCTCATGTTGAATAACCACTTTTTAAATCCTCGCAGTGACCAAAATTGCCATTTTTACAGCCTTTTCCTCCTACTCAGAAGCTTCTATTTTGACCGATTTTGGGCAGGAAAATGACTCTAAACACACTTATTTTAGTTCCAAAAGTGATAATTCACATGCAATAGTTATTTACAGTCAAAGGATTAAACATTAAAAAATCACCATTACTGACCATCTGGAGAAAGTTTGACAGGTCCGGGGTCATCGTTTTTCATCAGAAAATTGATTTTTTGGACTGTACAAAAAATGATTCAAAATGTCAATTGGATCGTGCCTCATGTTGAATAGCCACTTTTTAAGGCCTCACAGTGACCAAAATTGCCATTTTTACAGACTTTTCCTCCTACTCAGAAGCTTCTATTTTGACCGATTTTGGGCAGGAAAATGACTCTAAACACACTTATTTTAGTTCCATAAGTGATAATTCATATGCAATAGTTATTTACAGGGAAAAGCTTAAACATTAAAAACTCACCATTCCTGACCATCTGGAGAAAGTTCGACAGGTCCGGCCGGGGTCATCGTTTTTCATCAGAAAGTTGATTTTTTTGGACTGTACAAAAAATGATTTAAAATGTCAATTGGCTCGTGCCTCATGTTGAATAACCACTTTTTAAAGCCTCACAGTGACCAAAATTGCCATGTTTATAGACCTTTCCTCCTACTCAGAAGCTTCTATTTTGACCGATTTCGGGCAGGAAAATGACTCTAAACACACTTATTTTAGTTCCAAAAGTGATAGTTCACATGCAATAGTTATTTATAGTCAATAGATTAAACATTAAAAAACTCACCATTACTGACCATGGAGAAAGTTCGACAGGTCCGGGGTCATCATTTTTCATCATAAAATTTTTTTTTTGGGACTGTACAAAAAATGATTCAAAATGTCAATTGGATCGTGCCTCATGTTGAATAACCACTTTTTAAAGCCTCACAGTGACCAAAATTGCCATTTTTACAGACCTTTCCTCCTACTTAGAAGCTTCTATTTTGACCGATTTCGGGCAGGAAAATGACTCTAAACACACTTATTTTAGTTCCAAAAGTGACAGTTCACATGCAATAGTTATTTACAGTCAATAGATTAAACATTAAAAAATCACCATTCATGACCATGTGGAGAAAGTTTGACAGGTCCGGGGTCATCGTTTTTCATCAGAAAATTGATTTTTTTGGACTGTACAAAAAATGATTTAAAATGTCAATTGGCTCGTGCCTCATGTTGAATAACCACTTTTTAAAGCCTCACAGTGACCAAAATTGCCATGTTTATAGACCTTTCCTCCTACTCAGAAGCTTCTATTTTGACCGATTTCAGGCAGGAAAATGACTCTAAACACACTTATTTTAGTTCCAAAAGTGATAGTTCACATGCAATAGTTATTTACAGGGAAAAGCTTAAACATTAAAAAATCACCATTACTGACCATCTGGAGAAAGTTTGACAGGTCCGGGGTCATCGTTTTTCATCAGAAAATTTATTTTTTGGACTGTACAAAAAATGATTCAAAATGTCAATTGGATCGTGCCTCATGTTGAGTAACCACCTTTTAAAGCCTCACAGTGATCAAAATTGCCATTTTTACAGACCTTTCCTCCTACTCAGAAGCTTCTATTTTGACCGATTTCGGGCAGGAAAATGACTCTAAACACACTTATTTTAGTTCCAAAAGTGATAGTTCACATGCAATAGTTATTTATAGTCAATAGATTAAACATTAAAAAACTCACCATTACTGACCATGGAGAAAGTTCGACAGGTCCGGGGTCATCATTTTTCATCATAAAATTTTTTTTTTGGGACTGTACAAAAAATGATTCAAAATGTCAATTGGATCGTGCCTCATGTTGAATAACCACTTTTTAAGGCCTCACAGTGACCAAAATTGCCATTTTTACTGACTTTTCCTCCTACTCAGAAGCTTCCATTTTGACCGATTTTGGGCAGGAAAATGACTCTAAACACACTTATTTTAGTTCCAAAAGTGATAATTCACATGCAATAGTTATTTACAGTCAAAAGCTTAAACATTAAAAAATCACCATTCCTGACCATCTGGAGAAAGTTTGACAGGTCCGGGCTCATCGTTTTTCATCAGAAAATTGATTTTTTGGACTGTACAAAAAATGATTCAAAATGTCAATTGGATCATGCCTCATGTTGAATAACCACTTTTTAAAGCCTCACAGTGACCAAAATTGCCATTTTTACAGACTTTTCCTCCTACTCAGAAGCTTCCATTTTGACCGATTTTGGGCAGGAAAATGACTCTAAACACACTTATTTTAGTTCCAAAAGTGATAATTCACATGCAATAGTTATATACAGTCAAAAGATTAAAGATTAAAAAATCACCATTACTGACCATCTGGAGAAAGTTCGACAGGTCCGGGGTCATCGTTTTTCATCAGAAAATTGATTTTTTGGACTGTACAAAAAATGATTCAAAATGTCAATTGGATCGTGCCTCATGTTGAATAACCACTTTTTAAGGCCTCACAGTGACCAAAATTGCCATTTTTACAGACCTTTCCTCCTACTTAGAAGCTTCTATTTTGACCGATTTCGGGCAGGAAAATGACTCTAAACACACTTATTTTAGTTCCAAAAGTGACAGTTCACATGCAATAGTTATTTACAGTCAATAGATTAAACATTAAAAAATCACCATTCATGACCATGTGGAGAAAGTTTGACAGGTCCGGGGTAATCGTTTTTCATCAGAAAATTGATTTTTTGGACTGTACAAAAAATGATTCAAAATGTCAATTGGATCGTGCCTCATGTTGAATAACCACTTTTTAAGGCCTCACAGTGACCAAAATTGCCATTTTTACTGACTTTTCCTCCTACTCAGAAGCTTCCATTTTGACCGATTTTGGGCAGGAAAATGACTCTAAACACACTTATTTTAGTTCCAAAATTGATAATTCACATGCAATAGTTATTTACAGTCAAAAGCTTAAACATTAAAAAATCACCATTACTGACCATCTGGAGAAAGTTCGACAGTTCCGGGGTCATCGTTTTTCATCAGAAAATTGATTTTTTGGACTTTACAAAAAATGATTCAAAATGTCAATTGGATCATGCCTCATGTTGAATAACCACTTTTTAAATCCTCGCAGTGTCCAAAATTGCCATTTTTACAGACTTTTCCTCCTACTCAGAAGCTTCTATTTTGACCGATTTTGGGCAGAAAAATGACTAAACACACTTATTTTAGTTCCAAAAGTGATAATTCACATGCAATAGTTATTTACAGTCAAAGGATTAAACATTAAAAAATCACCATTACTGACCATCTGGAGAAAGTTTGACAGGTCCGGGGTCATCGTTTTTCATCATAAAATTGATTTTTTGGACTGTACAAAAAATGATTTAAAATGTCAATTGGATCGTGCCTCATGTTGAATAACCACTTTTTAAGGCCTCACAGTGACCAAAATTGCCATTTTTACAGACTTTTCCTCCTACTCAGAAGCTTCCATTTTGACCGATTTTGGGCAGGAAAATGACTCTAAACACACTTATTTTAGTTCCAAAAGTGATAATTCACATGCAATAGTTATTTACAGTCAAAAGCTTAAACATTAAAAAATCACCATTCCTGACCATCTGGAGAAAGTTTGACAGGTCCGGGCTCATCGTTTTTCATCAGAAAATTTATTTTTTGGACTGTACAAAAAATGATTCAAAATGTCAATTGGATCGTGCCTCATGTTGAATAACCACTTTTTAAGGCCTCACAGTGACCAAAATTGCCATTTTTACAGACTTTTCCTCATACTCAGAAGCTTCTATTTTGACTGATTTTGGGCTGGAAATTGACTCTAAACACACTTATTTTAGTTCCAAAAGTGATAATTCATATGCAATAGTTATTTACAGGGAAAAGCTTAAACATTAAAAAATCACCATTCCTGACCATCTGGAGAAAGTTTGACAGGTCCGGGCTCATCGTTTTTCATCAGAAAATTGATTTTTTGGACTGTACAAAAAATGATTCAAAATGTCAATTGGATCATGCCTCATGTTGAATAACCACTTTTTAAGGCCTCACAGTGACCAAAATTGCCATTTTTACAGACTTTTCCTCCTACTCAGAAGCTTCTATTTTGACTGATTTTGGGCAGGAAAATGACTCTAAACACACTTATTTTGGTTCCAAAAGTGATAATTCACATGCAATAGTTATATACAGTCAAAAGATTAAAGATTAAAAAATCACCATTACTGACCATCTGGAGAAAGTTTGACAGTGCGCGCAACGAAATTCGTTTTATTTATTTAAATGTTCACCTACCTGCATTCGGCCTTAATCCGTAGTTTACTACCCCCCACCCTGCCCCTCCCCCGCCCCACGTCACCGCCCGACCGGCACTCCTACCACGGGCCGCGCCTGGGCTGCATGCCTCGTAATATGGAGGGCGGAAGACAAAGTGGTCTTCTAGGGATTGTCGCTGTGGCAGTACGGCGGGCGGCCAGCCAAACTCATAATCAGGTCCTAACTCTAATTTGTGGCTCCCTGTGATTGAATAGTTGAGAGCTAGACATGAATGGGTCCATTGATTAATAACACCTACTGTGCTCTTTATATCTGTGTCAGAGCAATGGCCTAAGATCCTCTGCAAAAGGAATAGCTCCACTACTTTGTCAGTGTGGTACAAATGTTTGAAAGGCTATTATTGGTGATTGGGTCAAGATGGCATGGTGACGAGGACTTAAAAAATGTTCTTGAAATAAACCATGGTGTACAGGAAGAGGTTAAATGTTTACCTACAATGAAACTGAAAAGGTTAAAGAGGAACGAAGCAAAGGGAGATAAAGAAAAGTGCATTCCACGGATGTCACAAGGCCATATGGCAGCCCCTAAGAAGCGAAGCTAATAAAGAGACTGGCACAAAGGAGAAGAAAAGCTCTGTTGTGCCTTTAACAGTTCTTCAGTGCAACCTAGGAAAAGGTGAAGGGCTGTTGTGTATTGTGCTGCTGCCATGTGTATCCAGAGAACTGTAGGAAGTCCATATTGGTGTACTGACACCTGATAGGAGAGGAGTGCCATCGTAAAGTGGTTTAGGTGCCTACCCTAGGGCTATTGATTGATGCTGCTGTGGCAAGACCTAATGAGGAAGAGGAGCGGTAAAGGATGTTAGCTTTATTGGAAAATAGTGCACATTATTACATTAGACAGGTCACTTAAGGACAAAGTTTCTGATGTTGCACACTGCCTTTTTTTGCAAAAACATTTTGTCACAAACTGCAACAATTTTTCTTTGCGCACAGACTAGGGAACTTTATTGCAAACACGGAGCAATGGCAGTGTATGCCTGTGGTCTTTGAGACAGCACACACATATGCAGAGGTTCCAAACACGAATATGAGAACATTATGCCTTGGTGACAGAACTTTATCATAACATTGTTTTTTTAGGTGTCGTCCTTCAAAAATATTGTAGCCAGAATATTTTCTCCCACAGTATTATGAAGGTAAGTGTCTAGGTAATAGATCAGATGTTCTGATATGTAGCTTGATGACATATATATCTTCAAGGTGCACTGGTGTGGTGTTAGGAATAAAAAATCTATACTTAACTATGAAAATTTACCTTCATGATATTGCAGTAGTTTATATTCTGGCAATGATGCTTTTGTGGGATTATACTTTTTAACACAATATTCTGGCATATAACCCTGCTGATAATAGCATGAGCAGAAAATGAACAGCAAGCTCTCTAAGTAGGCAATCGACAGAAAGTGGAGACTGTGTGTTCTCTGTAATTTACCTTTTTTTTCTGCTGGTGGGTTTGAGGAAGAGAATGCACATGGACTCCAACCGCAGGTGTAAAGCTGTGTTTGTGGATGGAGCAGCCCCTGTACCAAGATACTGTCTTTGAAGTCATTAACATAATAGAAGAATTTCGTTTTTATAGGCCTTTTTAGGAAGCTTAGGGAGGTTCATGGAGGAACATATGCAGGGGTACCTTTCAGGATGTTGTTACAGAGGGAGGACTAGACTGCTTTGAATACCACCATAATTCTGCCTCTGAGGATCCATTGAAAAGACTGATTCAGGGAAGTTATTACATTTTCAGGAGAGGATCCAGGCTATTCACAAAGGTAAGTTATACTTATGAATAATTTACATGTGTAATTTATTCTTACACTTTTAGGTAACTTGATTACTTTTGGCTATTCACAAAATCTGAGTGTAAAGTTACTCAAAAGTGTACACTTACTCGTCTTCACCTTGTGAAAAAGGGGTTAGAGCCAATTTACTTGTGTAAGTTACTACTGCCAAAAAGAAACAGTAGTAAGTCCACTACCATACATGGACAACCACTGATACTGCAACATCCTCCCTTATAAAATAATGGAGACAGGGTCTGAAATTAAAACTCCCATAGGAAATAATGCTAAATTGAATGAAAGTAAAATAGTTTAAAATATAAATGAATATAATTTAATGTCAAAAATATTCCAAAATAAAACATATTCATTATTTAATTACAAAATATTTTAACACCCATTTTGAATTTCTAAATGAATGTAACACGATTTTTTAATTAAAATATAATTAAACTACTTTTTTTTTTTTATAAGAATTTTATTGTTTTTTAAACAGGAACTACCAGCAGCAGTCAAATACAGTATATCACAACAATCAGTTGGTATTACCATTTACATACACGAGGAATTGAGTTTGCAGTACCCAGTCTCCCAGATCCCACACAGTGCATACATTTCAGAAGGAGACACACTCAGGGGCCGATTCCGATCTCGGTCGGAGGCGCACCCAATACTATTCGGTCGGGAAAAAAGCCATGCGAAAGCCAGTTTCCCGACCGATCCGTACAGCAAACCGAACGAGCAAGTACGATGCGCACAACAGCAAAAATTCCGGCCGAGCCGTACTCACCCAAACCAGGTCCTGTTCTCCGACCGAGGCGAATCCGGAAACGCCGAATCGAGTCGCACGGAAGGGAAAATGCAGCCCCGTCCGGCCGGACAAGTACGATGCGCTTTCCGTACGCGCCGAACCCGTCGCTACGCACGGCACGTCAAAGCATCCGGGAGAGGCGCACATAAGCTCCGAATCGTGCCACAACACGATCCACGGCTACGAGACGAACACAGCACCGACGAGGACGACGCGAAGCGACGAGGACGAAGCGAAGCGACGAGGACGAAGCCAAGCGACGAGGACGACGCGAAGCAACGAGAAGGACGAACGACACGAACCAACCATGAATCCCTTCGTCCCGATCATACCAATATTCTACATCTACTACCGGAACAGGCACGGACGCGTACGGCGCAGAAGGTAAGTCAGACACCAACCACAAAACACATACAACACGTACACGACACATCACACACATACACTGGGAATCTGAATATACTTACACCAGCAACAGCAGCACCATAGGGGCGGGATGCCCATCACCAATGCCACATATGCACACAGGGGCCTGAATGCGCGCCACCACCCCAACCCAGGGGGGCTGGATGCCTACCACTACTACCACCCTTAGCCAGGGGGCAGGAAGCCTACCACTACTACCACCCTTAGCCAGGGGGCAGGATGCCTACCACTACTACCACCCTCACCCAGGGGGGCAGGATGCCCACAACTACTACCACCCTTAGCCAGGGGGCAGGATGCCTACCACTACTACCACCCTCACCCACGGGGGGCAGGATGCCTACCACTACTACCACCCTTAGCCAGGGGGCTGGATGCCTACCACTACTACCACCCCCACTCATAGGATGGACAATGCATGACACAACAAGCACACCACAACCTAGGGAATGCAAGATTAAGACATCCCCCCACCACCATGACAAGCGTGTGAGCAGGCTGTGTCAAATGCCTACAACACCGAACATGACTTTGAACATACAATGTGACCCCCTAGCACATGTGCCACACATATATGTGTGTGGCACCCACAATGCAAGCAGCCCATGACCATTGTGGCAATGGGGCCTAAACCCCCATCATCACAGTGACCAAAAGGCAAGTGTGGGGTCCATAGCTGAAGCACATTTTGACCATTGTGGCAATGGGGTCTAAACCCCCATCATCACAGTGACCAAAAGGCAAGTGTGGGGTCCATAGCTGAAGCACATTTTGACCATTGTGGCAATGGGGTCTAAACCCCCATCATCACAGTGACCAAAAGGCAAGTGTGGGGTCCATAGCTGAAGCACATTTTGACCATTGTGGCAATGGGGTCTACACCCTCATCATCACAGTGACCAAAAGGTAATTGTTGACAAAGAAAGAGCTGCAACTGCCAAACTGCATGGATCATTCCTGGTCACAGAACCAAAAACTCATCTGTGGCAAAGTAGTGTATGTGTCCCATTGCAACATAAATTGGGGGAGCCAAATACTGCAGTGCAAATGAAACATTCCTTTGGCCATGTGCAGACAAACAACACCCATAGGGGCTGAGACCGTCAACAGTCATCAATGACACAATGACAGAAGTGACCATCAGAATGCAGAACCACATATTTGCACCAATGGGCACACAAATGCAGATACCCTGTGGAGACAGCAGATGTGAGGTGAACAGATACCATACCATGGCAGCAATGGGACACACAAACCATGATCACTGTGCTGACCGATGACCTAGGAGTCCCAGGGACAGCAGGGGAAACACACCAAACAACATACAGCCAATGGCACACCCAAGATATGCCAATGCAGTGGTGCAGATGCACAAACACAAACAGGCAGACCAACACTGTCATCATACACAGCAGGTGAGGGGTGGGGGTGCCAGTGTCCCCAGGCAACAACACAACACATGAGGAGAGCTGAATACCAATCATACAGATGTGCATACACTGCCACACTAAGGTAACTCATGGATCCAAATCCCCTATGTGGGCAAGCAGGCATTGACAGGTGAGAGGGAGCACAAAACACACATGTCACACAGGCACGTAGGAACAACAACTGACACAGCAAGTCACAGACACACCACAGCACCACCCCCAGGGCCCCCACAATGTGGTGTCCCTGTGCTTCACACAACATAACCCAGGGTGGTGGTGCTTTGTGGGATCTTGTGTTAGGATGGAGGGCATTGCATTCTACCAGGTGGGTACTGTGGAGTTTGTGTTGGGGGGGGTGAGGGGAGGTGCTGGTGACTATAGTCAGTGCTGCAAGTCCCCCTTCCCACCCAGCCAGCCAGATATCCCACCATGGACTGTGCTTGCATTGCAGGGAGTGGAAGTTGTCTCTCAGGATGTCAGTCAGTGGTGTCCTGCTGTTTGTTGGTGCACAGTTGCCAGCAGGGCCTTGTGCTCCCCACAGCAGTAGCCAGTGTCAGCCATCTTGTGCGTCCTTCTCCACTCCCTGTGATGTGCGCATGGTTCATGGTGGTGTTGATGGGACAGTTGTGGGGGGGGCAATATGTGTGACTGCGACTCCCATGATGCTATTGGCTACACTGACTTGGCCAGCATACACAGAATTCCTTCCTTTGAGTGGTCTTCACTGTGTGTTGGTGTTGTTGTGGTGGCTACATGTGTGGATGTGTGTGTTAGTTCTATTTGTGCCACTGCCTAGCTGTAGTTGTGGTTGTGTTTGTACATGTGTTGGCACAGTTGGATGTGACTTTTTTGATGGCATGTGTTGTGTTTATCTGACTGACATACACATTTTGGGATGATTCTGTTCTAGTTGCTGTGTAATTGCTATGAGTGCATGGTTTGACTCTCCCTTGACAGTGATGTGTGTGTTTTGTGGCAGTATATTGTGTACATTTGTTGTGTACTCACCAGGCTCTGGGATGTCCTCTAGTCCATATATGCTCACTGGCGGTAGGATGGCCCGCACCTTCTCCTCCCAGGGCCTGAGGTATATTGGCTTGGCAGGAGGGCCACTGCCGGTGTGTTGGCTGTTGATGTAGTCTTGCTTCAGCAGTTTCCGTACCCTCCTGCGCACGTCATACCACCTGTTCTGGATGTCGGTCTTTGTGCGCCGACATGGTGATTGGGCGTTCACCCTGTTGATGATCCTCTCCCACATCTTGGTTTTCTGCGACATGGGGGTCTGTTGGACCAATGTGCCAAACAGCTGTGGCTCTACCCTGAGGATCTCGTCTACCAGGACTTCCAATTCACAATCTAGGAACTTGTGATTCTTCTTGGGGGGCATGGTGATGGGTGGTGATGGTGGGTGATGTGTGTGTTGGTGTGCAGGTGAGGGTGTGTGGGTGTGTGTTGTGCTGGGTGTATGTGAGGTAGGTATTTGTTGGTGTGCTGCTGGTGTGTGGCTTGTGTGAGGGATGAGCTGTGGGTGTGTGGTTGCTTTCTCTTGGGTGCTGGCAGTGGAATGGCATTTGCAAAGGCTCATGGTAGTGATTTGTGTCCTTTATATAGGTGGAGTTGTGGGTGTGTCTTTGTTCTCTGTCCCCACCCCCCCCAGTATTTATTGGCTTGGTAATTGCTTGTTTGGCCTTTTTTGGTTGATTTTTCCTTTGTGCTGTTTGTGTATGTTGGAAACGTTCTTGTGACCGAGTCGGACCCTGCATTGGTCTCGTACGGTGTTTTCCGCTTCGTTCACGCTGTGTTTGTGCAGTTTTGTATGCTGCGTACGCGTCGGTCGCGGTGTATTGTGTTGCTTCGGCTCGGTTTTGTATGCGTGTCGGTCGTACGGCTTGTCCTCCGTCCGACTCGGTCGTGTTTTTCGCGCCTTGCATCGTACTTTGCGGGTTGGAGTTGGCGGGTACGATTCGGTCGGATTTGTTCCGGGTGCGTGTCGGTCGGTTGGATTCGCGTGTTTTTCCGGCCGGATTGCTATTTTCCGAGCGGCTCGGTCGGTCGGCTTGGTTTCCTGACGTGTCGGTCGGATTTATCGCGGCTTGCATCGTACTTGGCGTGTCGGGCGCCACTGGTACGTGTCGGTCGGTAATTTTTCTGGCTCCGAGTCGGTCGGTGCTTTTTCCGGCCCGAATCGGAATCGACCTCTCAATCTATTTGCCCCAGCCATTTACCCCAAACCTTACGGTATTTAGCTGGACACCCTCAAACAACGGTTTCTCCTGTGCTGCACACCAGTCCACGCCTCTGCACCTTTTCAGTATGCCAGGGGATTTCGGATCTATCCAACTAGCCGCAATGTCTCGCTTGGCCACCATTATGGAAGTGGTGAGAAATTGTTTATCAGCTTGGGAGCCATCTAGGCCATCCGTAATACCCAGTAGTATATGTAAGGGGTTGTGCGGGACCTCCCAGCCCAGGACCTCTGTGAGTTCTTTCTCTATGGAATCCCAATAGCGTGTGATGACAGGGCAGGCCCATATCATGTGGAAGAAGTCTGCTTGGTCATGATCGCATCGCGCACAAGATGCATTTGACTTCATACCTGCGATAAAGAGGCGTTTGGTCGTTAAGTAGGTGGCGTGTAAATAGTATAGTTGGACCAGATGGAGCCTGGCGGAGGTGGTGACTGTTTTGGGTGCCATTAGAGCATCTCTCCAGTCTTCCTCCTCAAGAGGCCCCACCCATTGCTCCCATAGGTTTCGGAGTCGGTCTAACTTGTTTGGAGTGTTGTTGGTGAGAGAGCGGTAGATACGAGAGACACCTCCCTTTCCCAGGTTGCCCATCATAATCTGCGCCTCAGGGGGACTATATTCTGGAAGGGATGTGCCTTGAGGTAGGTGTGTGTAGAGGGCGTGGCGTAGCTGCAGATATCTATAAAACTGCGAGGAGTGCAGGGAATAGCGGGTTTGCAGATCTTGGAAGGTGCGCATATGGTCACACGTCCACACGTCCCCAAGCTGCGAGATACCAATAAGGTCCCATGGTCGGAATCCCTCCAGGACACTGACTTCTCGAAGCCGGATCCCCTGCCAAAGTGGAGTGTATTGGGTCAGTTTGTTCGTCCATTGGGTGTGGCGCAAGGAGGCGCGCCAGGCTAGGAGAACCCCTTGCGTCACCGTTGGCATCTTCCTGGGGATAGTGGCACCGTACATCATTGCCTGGATCCTGGGTAAGTCCAAATCGCCCAGTTCCAGTCTGAACGCTGAGTCAGCCACCATTGAACCAGTCATGCAACGTGAGTAAGCGGGTTGCCAAATAGTATAGATAGAGATTAGTCATGCCCATGCCACCATCAAAGGACGGGATCTGACACAACTAAACTACTTTTAATAAATTCTATACATCTGTCTCAAGGCTGTGTCCCTAATGCCTTTAAAGAGGCGACTGTGGTCCCTCTTTTGAAAAAACCTGGGCTAGATCCTCAGTCATTACCAAATTATCGACCTATTTCCCTGCTTCCATATCTGGCTAAGGTCTTGGAGGCTCATGTGGCAAAGTGCCTATCTAATTTTTGGGAACAGTCGGACTTTCTTGATTCGTACCAAGCAGGGTTTCGTCCCGCTCACTCCACAGAGACAGTGATACTGGCAGTTCTTGTTTCTCTGCATGAGAAAGCTGATAACGGAGTCCCTCAGGCCCTGGTGCTATTAGATCTGTCAGCCGCCTTTCACACGGTCGACCATGTCATCTTGACTGACCGTGTCAGGGAGGCTGGCATCCAGGGCTCAGTTCTTAGCTGGATAAGCTCTTTTCTTGAGGGTCGTTCTCAGGCAGTTCGTATCAATCAGTTCATGGCGCCTAAGCTAAAGACCACATGTGGGGTCCCGCAGGGATCCTCACTTTCACCCCATTTATTCAATCTTTATATGCTCCCCTTGATTCGATCACTGAAGGAAAGGAAAGTCATCACTTTTAATTACGCTGATGACCTACAATTGTTGTTTACCATTGATAATACTTCACAATCAGCTCTGGAATTTCAGTCGATCATGTTGCATATCTGCCAATGGATGGATTGCAACCATTTAAAACTCAACCCAAGTAAGACCGAACTGGTCTTGACTGGTGGCAGCCAGAATTTTTGGGGCCCACATTTTTGGCCGATGGAACTCGGTCCTTCCCCCACTCCATCCCCTGCTGTTAAGAGCCTTGGGGTCACTATAAACAATGATTTATCATTAAAAACGCAAGTGGGAGCAGTGATCTCTGCCTGCTTCCTCCAGCTGAGGAAGATCAGGAAAATAAGCAGACTTTTGACTCACGCAGCCTTAATACAGGTAGTGATAGCCTTGGTGCTATCACATTTAGATTATGCCAATTCAGTTTGTCTTGGCATGTCTTTATACCTTACAAAGAGGTTGCAGTTGGTGCAGAACCAAGCTGCCAGATTGATTTATCGAAGACCGAGGTGGCAACATGCCACCCCATTGCTGAAAAAGCTGCACTGGCTTCCGATAACTAAGCGATGTGCTTTTAAGGTAGGGTGTCTAGTGTTTAAATCCTTACATGGTCGGAGCCCAAAATTCATCAACTGCCTCATCTCAAAGTACATTCCTTCACGTGATCTACGTTCTGCTCATCTTCATCTGCTGTCAACCCCCGCTTTTAAGTTGAAGCGTCAAGGAGGCTGCAGGTTTGCCATCTTGGCCCCAAAGCTGTGGAACTCGTTCCCTCCGGAAATCAGAGCATGCACTGACCTGTTGAAATTTAGGAAGTCCCTCAAAACCTGGTTATTCACTTAGGCCTATGAATAAGACACATTAGGTCTGGAATACCCGAGACTCACATTGGGTTAGGCACATCTGAGAATCAGCGCCATGAAACCACTTGGTGTACGAGCGCTATACAAATCTTTTATAACATAACATAACATCACTTTTCATAAATAATGTAATTTTTTACTTTATGTGGAAATTTATTTTTTAATGTAAACTTCTGAATTTTTTTTAATTTAATATATTTAAATTAAGCAATTCATTCAAAATTAAGTTAGTAGAGCAGTCACATTTTTCTTTTGCTCTACATTTAAAATAAATATATACAATTATTTACAATAATATTTAGCACCAAAATATTTACTAATTCATTATAAAGTTTTATTAACTTTTTTAATTTTCCCTACACCATACAATATGAAGAACTTAATCCCTACCGTGGTGTCTCCCTTTGGTAAAGTATAGGGAAAAGTAAAGCTTATTTAACAATTGGAATAATATTTTTTCATTTAGTGACGCACAAGTCATGTGCAGGCATGCACCACAGCATTGTACTGTTTGTTTTTTGTCTTATAATATGCGATCATGAATAATTTTGGCCCTCATTACGATGGCGGTCAGACGAGCGTCTGACCAACAGCGTATTGAGATGGAGACCGCCCGACATGTAGTCGGCGGCTCCACCCGCCAAATTATGATACAACCGCCGTGTAGGCGGTTGAAAACATGCAATTTTCTATTGCAGCTTGTACTGCTGCCCGGAAAAGGGCCACAGCACAAGCTGCAGTAGAAAAAGGCACGTTTTAAACATCCATGCACCCTGTGTCAGGCCCAACGTGGTGCCTGGCACACTGTGCATGGATGTTTGGGTGGGCACAACATGTGCCCCCGGGGCCACATAGTGGAGGCCCACGGGTGACGGGCCCCCAAAGTCACTTTCCAACATTGTTTTCATGATGGTTGGACCACCATGAAAAGGCTGTCGGAAACTGACATCCTAATCCCTACGGCGGTGCCTCTTCAGGCACTGCCTCCATTGTAGGGATTAGGCTCCGCCCCTGACGGGCTCCTTGAGCCTGTTGGAGGCGGTGGTCTTTCCCCCCACTCAATGCACTCCGACCACCGGTATCCTAATCCGGCGGTCAGACCACGGCCTTAGATGTCGGACGGACCGCCACCGACAGGCTGTCGGTGGCAATCTGCCCAACATCATAATTAGCCCCTTTGTCTTTGGGTTGCATGTTTCATACTTCTGTTGGGTGTGTAAAGTGTTTACGTCAAGACATGCTTTTGTAGTCATATGCTGCACTCCTTGTTTGTTTGTAGTGTAACAAGCGTTGCGTTTTGTTTTTGTTTGTTACTGATGGTTTTTATATCCCGTGGGAAGCCTTTTGAGGTCGCATTCTTCTGAACTATGGTTCGCTTGTGGTGGCTTTTTGTAAACAAAGCAGTTGTGTAATGTCTGTCTTGTGTGCAATCCAGGTGAGTTTGTCAGTGTCCTACAGTAAGAGTGATGTAATTTATGCACAGAGGATCCCACCAGTTATGTTAGTGAGCTTACTCGTGGTGTTGGGTTGAGTTGATGACATCATACATGTCAGTAGAGGATAATAATTTTGTACTGTTGATTTGCTGGAGGCCAGCACTTGTGGGGCAGGTGAGCCTCAGGTTGTCACTGGCTGCTACTCTATCAGGGGCTCATAGTGTCCTTTCACTGCACCTTTGCCGGTCCAATTGTAATGTATAGGACAAAAGGGGTTAAAGCCTGACCGTGTCAGGTGCACACCAACGCTTGCACTCTGGTGACCGGGTGTGGCCACTAGAGCTAATAAATAGGACTACTTAGCCCACGGGCCGGCAGTTGCAACCCAACCAAGGAACAAAGAGTGCTTCCTGAGTGCCACTACTCCACACCGTTAGCACGAGGCCCAGACTGCTTGTGCGTGGCTGCGGAGGCGGCAGCCCACCTCGTCCAGACTCTGAAGTTGGTGTAGGCCCTACAGATTTGCATTGATGGGGTGGCTGCACCAACTCTAGTTTTGGAGGGCTTCATGTAGTTTAGGCTTGCTGAAGCCATGGTGGTGATGAATAAGGTGATTGGTCAACTGATCCTATAATAACTATGTTCACATGTTCACTGAGTGTGAGTGAAGATCAGAGGCAGGCCATTAAAGCAGCACCTAAACTCCAATCTCCATAAGAAAGGAAATATTGGGCCCGCCATAAATAAGCAGTGCCATAAGGCGAACAGTTATTTGAAACAGCATAGGTGGGCATCGCTACGTTTACTGCTCCTAGTGGTGGTTGATGGTGTGTGAGAACTGTGGTCACATATATTCATGCAAAAATAAAACCCTGTGAAGGAGGAGTTTGGCTGACTCCAGCGGCACCACCTTGCTCATTCCTGCAACATGTCATGCTCAATGACTTGATAGGTTTTCTAGATTCTTTTGCACACAACCTGAGTGTTAGGCTTTCTAGACCACCTGGCACTAAGGACTTTGTCAATGTACCATCCCCAAACAAAAAGCCAGTTGAACTGCACCCACTCAGAACTCACTGAGCAGTACTTGAGTTAGGTGTGTTTCAGGTAACAATCAATTTTCTGAAATATCACAGGAATGATTAGTGGAACCCAAACACTCTTTCTTGACAGAAAGGCACACTCAAAAACTCTAAGACTCAATGGATATACTTTAAAGGCATATTTTTTTAATTAAAATCCTATTCTAGTGCGCACAACATGAATTGTAACTATAACTAAAACAAACACAGTAGTAGTTGTAACATTTACGAATAATGTAAACAGCAGAAATATTCCAACATATTGGGTGTTTAATTTTATATCAATCCCACCTTCATATCTTTGGCTAACTCTGTACCAAAAATAAAACGTAATCTGAGTTTCAAAGATGGCTCACACTCTCGTACCTCTTTTGAACAATGACGTTAGTGTTCAATATAATAGCATATTTTGCTATTCTTGTATGCGTTGGGAGGAAGGCTGATAAGCTCCCAGCAAGTGAAGGCTGACTATGCCTCAGCAAAAGTAGGTGAAGTGATTCTGCATGACCTTTCTTGTCTCCTTGAATTAGGTTCTCTCTCTCCCTTCACACTCTGTTCCTAACTTACATGAGATTATCTAGCCATTGTAGAATCTTTAAGTATAAACAGTTAGCAGAAAGTGGCCTAACATTCATTTGTTTTCCTTCTGTGAACCTGTGCTCTTTAAACAATAACAATGAACGAAACCTTGAAACCTTGTTCACAACTGAGCAATTACTTGGTTATCATGTTAAAAAGAAAAGTGACATTAAACAAGCATGCATTCTATATTTGTCACTTGTGTCTAAAATGATTAATCATGTGTAGCTTAAACGGGAGATACCTAGACAAGAAGAAACTTGATAACTATAACAGACTGGCTGACATGAGTGCATCTGCTCTCCAGGGAAAGGTGAACCATATGTGCCTGACTATGCCGTCCCGATTCGTATGCTGCAAGTCGTAGTAGCTTGGTTACCCCTGCCCGCCCCTGCGACTCTGCACATGCACCACATGGGAGGAGCAGTTGGCTGTCCAAACGCCCTGTCTGGACAAGAGATAGCAGCCATATCATCAAACACTTCCATCCACTATTGTGTAATACACAGCTGTACCAGTGTACTTGTACAGATTTATTGGTCATGGGCGTCCCAAATCTCACTTATGGAAGTCAGAGACAACACAGCAGAAACTCTGTTTCTGTGGCAGTCATTGACGCCCGGCCCTTGGGATGTTATATAGCTGTTGTAGTCAAATCTGCTAACATCTTTCTTAGTGAATGTACAGACTAAACAAGGGATTTAATAGATGGGAGAATGAGTGACTGAATATTGGAGCTGGACAAGAAAGACAAGAAGAAGAAATGCACCGGAAGGTGAATACATAGGCCTACAAATGACCACTAAGGTCAGTGAATGGTCAAAAGAGTGAGTGATTTAATGTGTGTGAGTAAAACTGGTAGGTTATTGGAGAGTGGTTAAAGATAAAGGGACTGATTGAAAGGTGATGAGACTACAGATAGTGTGCGGATGAGTGAGTGGACAAATGAGGTAATAGGTAAGAAGGTTAACGAAATTAAGGGTGATGGACTGGAAACATACTGAGTATACGGAAGAATACGTGGTAGTGTGAATAGCAGATTTAAGGGCTAGAAGAGTGATTGGATGGACAAGTAAATGAAGGTAAGAATAGTCAATGATAGGATAAGTGCTTCAATGGGAAGGGAAATGAATGATAACAGTGAGCCAGAAAATTGGATCATGCTTTTCTCTGTGCCTCCTTAGGTTCCACAACCTGGATTTCTGTCACGTTTACATAGGAGACAGGTGACATTAAGGACTTGTGTAAGGCGAAGTTTTATTATATGGCACATTTAAATGCAGACAGATCCAGTAGAAGGCTTCCTCCCAGAACAATTGAAGGAATGAACCCTCAATAACAGCATATTTTTACTCTAGTTACATTTCGACAGGTGAAACAATCTCCCACTTGTCTTCTAGGGTTTCATTTCACATGATAATGTGCTACCAGAGCTGGAAAGTGTCCCTCCCATCTAAGACGCAGGGTGAGCGGAAGAATAGGATAAGAAGACAGTGGGTGCTGTCAACTGTCCTGTGTCATGTGTTACCTTTGGCAGTCCTAGCATTTTTATCTAAGCACAATTTGTGTGAGACATTTGTGAGTGTGCTGAGACATAAATCTAATAGAAACACAGATGCCACTTCCATAATTTGAGGGAAGGCATAATGCAAGGTTGTGCAGTAGAGCACCACCTCTAGGTGACACCCAATAGCAGTACTTGGCCTGACAGTGGCCTTTTTCTGAATTAATGTGAAGGATGGACATCTTTGCACTGGTTCTGAATTACAAATTAAAAACTACAAGCCCAAAAATGCTTTTGGCCAGAAGGACAAGTTGAGGAGTAATGCTGGAGAGTGTGAATGTGCCAATGAATTAAAAGTGTTGACAGGGAGGTGGGGCAAATTTTCTTAGCTTGCATTAGTGCAAGTCTTTGAAGGTCGTATCCTAGTGTATTGAGAGATCTGTGACAGTCTCTGACAGTATACTGAGGGCCTTGTGGCATTCTCTGAGAGTGCTCTGTCAGTGTACTGAGGGTCTTTTCGACACTATTTGAGGGTCTCTCACAGTTTACAGAGGGTCTTGAGACACTCTTTGAGGGTCAAACTATAGTGTACTGAGGGTCTCATGGCAGCATCTGAGAGTTCTCTGACAGTGTTCTGGGATTCTTGAGACAACCTATGGGAATCCTCTGCCAGTGTACTGAGGGTCTTGTGATTATCTCTGGAAATCCTCTGATAGAGTACTGAAGGTCTTGTGACAGTCTCTGGGAGTCCTCCAATAGTGTACTGATGGTCTTGTGATACTATCTGAAAGTCTCTCGCAGCATACTGTGCATCTTGTGGCAGTCTTTGTGGGTTCTCTTACAGTGTGCTGAGGATTTTGTGACAGTCTCTGAGAGTCATCTGACTGTGTAATGAGCACCATGTGACACTCTTTGTAGGTCCTCTCACAGTGTACTGAAGGTCTTGAGACAGTCTCTGGAGTCCTCTAGCACCGGGGTTCTTGTGACAGTATTTGCAGGTCTGTCAGTATACTGAGCATCATGTGGCAGTCTTTTTAGGTTCTCCAACAGTGTAATGCACATCTTATGACAGTCTCTTGGTGTCCTCTGACAGTACACTGAGCATCTCGTGACACCGTTTGAGTTCTGTGACAGTGTACTGAGGGTCTTATGGCTACCTCATTTCCCAGAGAAAAATAGCTGCAGTTGTTTCACATTTTAGTATTATGGAAAGGCACAGACACATTACTTAAATAGAACTTTATTTAAAATCGCTGCAATTAAACATGGCTTTTCTGTCTTTTTTTTACTTTAATTATCAGTTAGAGATCATTAAGGCAGAGGTAGAACACATTTTAAAGTGAATGAATGAATGAATAAATGAGTTTATTGATCAGTTAATTAAAACTTTTACAATTAAAATCAAATACAAAGCCATCAGCTAAAACCACTGTACTACTTATCAATCCTTAAAATACCATTATTTATTTATTTATTTTTATTTGAAGTTTTTTTATATAGCACAAACATGACCCTTGTGGGTATCAGAGCGCATTACAAATGATCAAAGAGCAGAGACATATAGAACCAAAAATGTTATAATCTAGAACAGTACAAAATAAGGCAACACCCCAGATGAGGGCGGTGGCACCTCAATGTTAAGAGTGATAGATCAAAAAGACAATAGCATATTATGCGAGCAGTAGTCATGAGTGTAGTTGATGATATGCTCGGAGAGAGGAGTTCCTAGGGTCTAGGGCAGAAATGTGTTCATAAATAGTAGTTTAACTTCTTTCTTGAAAGATGCAGTTGAAGGATTCAGTCTGATTTCAGGGGAGAGGGAGTTCCAAATTCTCTGAGAGATGCCAGAGAAGACTCTATTGTAGATTTTCTTTTCAAAGAATCTCTGTGGTTTCAGCAGTACGGTGCTGGAGTTGTACAGGATCTGGAGCCTCCGGAAAGTTCAAGCTTCTGAGCAAGGTAGCTTGGTATATAGAAGTGTAGAGCTTTGTGGGTCAAGCATGCAATTTTCAGCTGAATTCTTGCTTCATAGTGGAGCCAATTGAGGGATTTAAAATCGGAGGTGATGTGGTTATGTCTTTTTGATCCTGTGATGCACCTTGCAGCAGAGTTAAGGGAGGCCCTTAATGGAATGGTTTTGCATCTGGGCAAACTGCAGAGGGTTGCACTTCCATAGTCCAACCTGGGAATCATTAGGGCTTGGACAGCAGACTTGAAGTCATTGCGGGGAGGAAGGGTTTTAATTTCCTTAAGATGTTCATTTGGAGGTTTCCTCTTTTAGTGGCAGCACTTATGTGCTTCTGCATGTTAAGGTTCTTGTCGAGAGTTACTCCCAGTGATCTAGCTGAATCAATAACTTGTGGTAGGCAGTTGGAGGCTGTTAGTTGCTTTATTCATTCATTAATTATGGGTGACTGTTTGGGTGGGGCGATTAAGAGGAATTCAGTTTTTAGTTTGAGGTGGTTCCAGGACAGCCAATTTTGGGATTTTTGTAGAATTAAGTTGAGGGTTCTGATGTCTTCAGGAGAAGAGAATTTCAGGTATAACTGGATGTCATCGGCCTACATGTGATAGTGGATGTTGAATGAACTCAGAATTTCCGTTAGAGGTTCCATGAACAAGTTAAAGACAGTGGGTGAGAGGGAGGAACACTGTGGCACACTTAATGTGACCAGAGCGATCTTAGCCAGGGACTGATTAACCTTGACGTTTTGAGGTCTGTTTTGAAGAAACAAGGTGAATCAATTCAGGACAGACCCTGAAAGTCCCATTCTATGTTCCAGTAGGTCTAGTAGGTAGTCATGCTTAACTGTATCGAATGCTGAAGATAGTCAAGGAGGATTAGAAGGCAGGAATCTTTTTGATCCAACATTTTCAGCTCATCGTCCTCAATGTGTGTAAGGACCGATTCGGTGCTGTGCCCCGGGCGGAAGCCTGATTGGAATTTGTCAAGAAGACAGAATTGTTCAATGTGGTTACAGAGTTGGACGTGTACACATTTTTCAAGGAGCTTCACCGGAGTTAGAATGTTGGAGATGGGGGCGGAAGTTATTTAGGTCTGTGTGAACTGCTGTTGTTTTTTTTAGGATAGGGGTGACCTGCCCAGACTTTAGGCAATAAGGGATTGTGCCTTGAAGCAGAGAGGAATTAACAATCTTAGTCCAAAGTGGGAGTATTGATGGTTTGATCCCATTGAAGAAGTGTGGGGTAGTAGGTGGTTGAAGTGGTTTGAGGGTTTTAAAATCTGCTAGAATTTTGAGAATTGCGTTTTCCTCCAAGGTTTTGAGGATATGCCCCAGTAGACATCCGGGCACAACAATCCGGGAGGGGGAAAGGTTGGAGTGAGGTGAGAGAGGACTATGCTCCAAAGCCATCTGCAAGTCGGTTCTCATATTTTCTGTCTTATCAAGGAAGAAGGAGGCAAATTCTCCGTAGTTTGGTAGTTGACTGGATCCAGCAGGGGAAGAGTTGGGCAGCCCATCTGATTAAAGTTTAACAAGTTCATATAGTTTTTTGGGTCGGTTTCTAGCTTGATCTAGTTGGTTTCTGAAGAAATTTGCTTTTGAATTTCTGATGCTTTTGCAATATGAATTCCTCAGTGATCTCAAATGTTTGATGCGTTCAAGGGAAGGTGAAGATCTCCACATTTGTTCGGCTAGTCTCAAGTTACATCTTTTGGTATTAATGCTACTATTGTACCATGGTTTAGAGTCTTTGGTGGGCAATCTTTTTAGCTGTAGGGGTGGGATTGAGTCTAGAATACTCTTCATGGAGCTAGTGTAGTGGTTTGTAAGATCTTGAATATCTGACATGTCACAAGGAGGCAGTAGGATATTACTGCTGAGGGATGTCAGTTCATTAAAGTTAATGTTTTGCATGCTCCTTTTCCATATTTTGGGTTTCGTTATTTGAGTGGTATTTGTTCTCACGGATTCAGAGATGAGGAATGTGATGAGGTAGTGGTCAGACCAGTCACAGGGGAGGATAGATTCAAGCTGACTAGAGTTCACCTTCACAATGATATGGTCTAAGGTTTCTCCCTTGTTATGTGTGGGGCTGTCGCAAATTTGTGTCAGGTTGAGGTCAGCAAGAAAGGTTCTAAGGCTGTTAACCAAAGGGTCTTTCAAATCATTCCAGTGAAGGCTGAAGACTACAAGGATGATTTGGGTACCGTGTTGACCCGTGTTTGTTGTGATGATTTCCATAATTTGTTCTAGGAAAGAAAGGTTATCTCCAGGCGGGTGGTAGATCGTGTGTAGTTTGCATAGTGGTCTGTTGTTGCATGCTATAGTGATGCATACGTATTAGCATGAGGATAGAACAGGGAATGGTGACTGTTTAGCTGAAAGGCTGTTACAGTGAATGCAGGCAATACCTCCTCCTGGTCGGCTAGGTCTATCTAATCTAGCAATGTCGTAACTGGGAGGGACTAGTATGTCAAAGATAGGTACAGAGGAAGCATTTAGCCAAGTTTCAGTCAGGATGAGGATGTCATTGTCATGTGCGAGGATAAGGTCGACCGCATGTCTTACAGTCGATCTGCAATTGAGCAGCATACATTTCAGATGGGATTTGGTGATAGCTGGGGAAGTCTGAGTAAGGGTAACTCGTTTTAGGTTGTGCTTGTTTATAGCTCTGTGGTTGGGCTTTGATTCTCTGTGTGTTTGATTCTCTGTGTGGGTTCGCAAGAATGGACTGGATTTGGCCCTGATTGTCTATGATATCAGAGTGAGATGAGTTATATGACACATCAAATGTTAATGGTAGCAGCCAATTTTCGACACAAAACAGTGCAAACAGCAAGAGTGTTGTTTTGTAAACAAGCTCTGTGCAAATGTGTCTTAAAACAGCATTGATATACCTGTTAAGCCATTATTCTAAACATCAAATACTAATAACAGCAGACTGAGTTTTTTTTTAGACACACAACAAAGTGAGCATCAAATGCGTTGTTTTGTAAACATTGTCTGTGCAAGTGCGCCATGAGTCTTCATTTATATACCAGTTATCGAGGATTATAAAAGTGCTCACAGTTATAAAGTGCTTATTATGAAAAAAAGTGCAACTGCACAAGAATAAGTACAAATTATGAGCATTCTAAAATTTAATTAAACCTATTGTCAGAGTTTAAAAGAAATAGAGTGATAGTTATGCACCAAAAGTACAATCTCACAAGTAATAACGAGTTATGGGCTTAACAAAAGTTTAAATATATGCCATTCTCCTCCTTAAGTTCGCCTATTCAGCCTTGCTAATTAGAATGGTATGCAAGAACTTTAAAGTATTTCAAAATTGCAGGCCGTTAGGCTGTTCGCGATTGCAGAGTTTGTGGTGTTGTCAATTTTTTTGAGTTAAGAACATGAACTTTAAGAATTTTCCACTGAGCACTAGGTCCTCTCCTTAGAGGGAGGCTATTACTGCCTGCTGACACGTACGAATGCCTTTTCTTATAAAATGATACTTAAATAGCCATTTTCGCTCCTCTATCAGTGCTGGGCATGGGCATATGATATGCGTTATGTCCTCACATGCCTATTTGTACAGGCAACATGCAAACTTGATGGATGGTCTTAAACAAGCAGGGGGATTGTATAAAGTGGTAAAACTGCCCAGTCAATAGCCCAGCAGCTTCAACTTCGCCTTGTGCTCAAAAGGTTCCCCTAAATAGTCTTGTGGCTTCAGGAAGCTGTGAGATCTGATTGTCATCCACTCATGTGATCTTTTCGACAGCAGCACCTTCTCTGTCAGCATGGAATGCTTTTTAACCACCAAGTTCACTGCCTTGCTGAAACCTGCCTGGCTAAGAGATGGCGCCCATAGTGGTTCGATCTGCAACCTTTGCATGGCCAGTTTCATGTATTTTAAAGTGATTTCGTCTTATGTTTACTGTTTAAAGTATGTACTGATAAAGAGAAAAATGCCAGCTTTAGGTGATTTTCCTCATTTCTGTACTAGTCGGAACATACAACTACTGGCCATGCCAGTAAAAAAACAACCAGGTGGCAACCCTAGTCTTGTGACAGTCTCCGAGTGTCGTTTGACAGTCTACCATTTGTTTTTTTTTTATACTATTTAAAGCCTTCTCACAGTATATATGGGATCTTGTGACATCATTTGACCTCTCACAGTGTGCGCAGGGTCCTATGACAGACTCTTAGAGTCCTCTGACAGTGTATGAGGGTCTTGCTACAGTCTCAGAAAGTCAACTGATAGTGTGATACTCTTTGAGTGTCCTCTCACAGTGTACTCAGGATTTTCTAGCAGTCTCTGAGGGTCCTCTGACAGTGTACTAAGGGTCTTGTGACAGTCTCTACGAATCCTTTGATAGTCTACTGTGGGTGTTGTGACAGTCTCTGAGAGTCTTTTGACAGTGTATAGAGGGTATTGTGATAGTGTCCAAGAGTCCTCTAATAGTGTACTGAGGTTCTTGTGTCACTCTTTGAGGATCCTGTGACACTTTACTGAAGATATTGAACTAGTCCCTGGGAATAGGTGTAACCAGGGTCTTGTGACACTATTTGAAAGTCTCTCACAGTATACTGTGTATATTGTGACAATCTTTTGGGGTTCTCTCATATTGTACTGAAGGTCTTGTGGCAGTCTCTGGGAGTGGTATGACAGTGCACTGATATAAAAATGGGGTTGTGCCCTTATAAAGTGGAGAGAGAGGCTGGGCCACATGAAATACATATGCAAAGAAAGTGCCTCTCCCGCTACTTATAGGGCAGAGTTCATTGATAGAAAATTACTATAGTGCCTATATTATACCCAAAAGTCAACTAGACACATGCCCCCATCCAATTGTGATAATGTGTGCTTGCACTAAAGTGAATAAACGTTGACACATCTTAAAAAATCAAAACATGGTAGGAAATATATCGAATAACTCAATACACAAACAAACTGAAAAAATACTCATGTTTTTCAGAAATGTTTTCTAGTCAATTACTAGTCCATGATTCTGATTACACGTGTGAAACAGACTTTTCACTTGATTAAATGTCCCTCTTTAACTGATGTATGATCAAGGTATGGACCAAAACGAATGCTGGGACCTCCATAGTAGTGAATATAGCCCCTATTGGGATTCTCTGGAAAAGAGTTTTGGGCCTGATTACGAGTTTGGCCGTGCGGTGCTGGGACCGCCCCGCTGACGCACCGCCAAGCCCGTGGTCGGGCCGCCCGCCAGATTATGAGTATTTCTCGTGTCTGGCGGGCTTTTTTTTTTACGTTCCCATGGCGGCGCCCTGAAAATGGGCACCGCAATGAGAATGCCAAAAACAGTTCCTGCACTGCATGGACTGTAAAGTCCATGCAGTGCAGGAACTGTGGTGCATGTACACAGGTTGGCACATGTAGTGGCCCCCTGTATGCACCCCAGTGTGCAGAGGCACAAGAGGGCCCTGCAGGGCCCCCTTTGTTTACTCGCCACAGTTTTCATGGAGGAGGAACCGCCATTTGCTTTCTTGGTTCTTGGAGCAACTAGAAGGAATTATCTTTTTACCCTCTAGTGATGACTACATCTTAATTTTAAGGTGGGATACTGCAGGCACTTATTTTCAGCAATTTTGACTGTTTTCTATATGTGCCTGTATATAAAGCGAAGCATAATAACATTATACAAAATAGGCTGATGGTTTCTCCTTTGTCGATTTTTAGATTTTATGTATGAAACACAAAAGGAGACTATAAGAGGAACAGGTGAAAGGGAGACGTGGACTACCTTATAAACCGTCACCTAATAGATTTATGAGATTAAATTGAGAGACTTAGGGGCCGATTCCGATCTCGGCCGGTAGGGCACCGAATCGGATTCGGCTTAACCGGATCCGATTCGGAGCCCTCTTTCCCGACCGATTCGTACGTGCGACCGGCCGAGCGAGTACAATGCGAGCGCACGCGAAATCGCCGACCGACTTGTTCGCGGGTCCGAAGCGCTCCGACCGACTCGCACGGACACGACTCGCACCGCGCGATGGAGATGTTCCCCGGCCGGGCAAGTACAATGCGCGCCGCGAGCAGTCCGACCGACTTGCGCCGTCCGGCTCGAAAGAGCAGTTGGAGCCGCACTTTGGGGGTCCGTGTCGGACCCCCCTGTACGCGTAGCCGCGCGATTCGCACACAGGGGGGACCCATGGGTCCCCCCTACCTGTGCATGTTCGCCGCGAGTCGCTTCGAGGCGTACCCGCTGTAGGGGGCACCCTTGTCCGCCTCGCACCCATTGGGTCAATGGGAGCCCGCGTACGCGTTGTACGTCCGGCTCCCATTGACTCAATGGGAGTCCGACCGACTCGAGTCCGATTGCAAGCGTGCGCATCGTACTCGTTCGGTCGGACTGCCAGAGTCCGATTCGGTCGGAATTCTCTCCGGGTCCGGCTCGGTCAGAGAGATTTCCGGCCTGAATCGGAATCGGCCCCTTAGCAGTAAGTCGACAGGAGACATTGGGGTCCCGTTTGTATAACTAGTTGAACTTGATTATATCTTGTTGAGTGTCTGCCAGTATGATTTTGAATAGAAGGGGATGCATGCCTGAACGAGTGGTTGTTAGTTTAATTGGATAGATATACCCGAAACCCCTGGATTCACTTTGGTGCTAAAAAAAATATTTAAACTTTTTTTAAAAAGAATATAAAATGTTTTTATTGATTGTATATGTTTCTTATGAGTATCATGATGTAGTGTTCTTTTATTGCTGTATATCTATATGCTATTATGTAATCATGTATCATATGGATTGTAACTTTGATGTTTGTATATTTTACAAAGGTGTCTACTGCAGAGGTTTTTTATGTAAAAAGAGAGAAACAAGTTTGTCTTGATAAATGTGGTTCATATGGGTTAAATACCACCGAAACGCATTGATTTAACTAAATCTGGGGGAAACATTGGCGTGCTTGAGAGAAACAGTTAAAGATTTGTCTAATGGACGCCAATATCTAGTTTCCTAACCGATTAGTCAACGAACAATAAGTGCTAGTGTATTGTCATATGCTTTCTTTCTCCTTCTCTTTTCTATTCTTTCTCCTCTCCTTTAAGGATTTAGCTTTGTTACAGGGATTAAGAAATGAATTACTGATGATTTATTACTCTTGGTTTTTAGTGGTGCCGAGTATCTATTAATTGTACTGTTTATAGCTTTTGATAAAATATTTTTTAACAAAAACGTTTTTAAGTAAATGAATTTTATGTAATAGTACAGTGTTGGCCATACTTATTTCTTTAATAAATACTGATTTTAACTGTTTCTGCCGCTGTTTTCTGCTTGCTGGGGACCGGGGGCCAGGAGGCCAGGCCCACGAATCCCAGCCTCCCTTGCGGCTTGCCTTTCGTCAACGTCAGCCACAGCGCCAGGAGGCGCTTTAAAACCATCAAGGGCTCCCGCAGCGCGGGACGCCCGCTTCGGCCGTTGTTTTCTGCTTGCTGGGGACCGGGGGCTAGGAGGCTAGGACCACAAATCCCAGCCTCCCTTGCGGCTTGCCTGCCGCCAACGTCAGCCACAGCGCCAGGAGGCGCTTTAAAACCATCAAGGGATCCTGGGCAAAGCCCGGGCCAAGGGCGGGCCCATCTGCGCCCGACAGAGCCCGGAAGAGACTGGGCTGGGCCAACCCTCTGACAACTGCAACACAAGGATTGAGAAGCACTATTCAAGGTACTGTGTGTTACGGTTGTGCCAGTTTTAAACCTGTCCTGGTTGTCTGGGCTCAATAATGGGAAAGCGCAAGGCAGGGGACGTTGCAAACCATGATCACAACATAAAGAAATCAGGTCTGGCTAAGCATGGGGTCAGAACAGGGGCTGCTATTCTTGATCAATCCACATTAACAGATATTGATACATTAATTGGTGAGATTGAGCAGTTGCTTACATCAAATAAATCCAGAGATAAGGCCAAAACGGCGAATGTTCCGGCTATGCTCAGGGTATTAAGCGCCCCTAGGGCTCCTATTTCGGATTTGACCCTGGTTGAGAGCCCTTGTACATCGCGTGCACTACGAGCAATGGAATCGGAAGGCCAAGCTATTGGAAGGTACCGATCTTATTATTTGCCAACGATTCACTACTCATTTCAAAGTCTCCCATGGGTCTGCAGACCCTAGTAAATAAATTCTTAGGCTTTTGCAATGAAAGGGGTCTTGAGCTCAATGTTAATAAAACTAAATTTATGATATTGGGTAAGGGGGCCAGGAAAGGCAAATCAACTATACGGGTCGGCAATGAGGTCCTTGAGAGGGTTGACAATTTTGATTATTTAGGAGTACGATTCATGGACAGTTTTACATGGCTAGACCAGATTATGAAAAGTAAACTCCTTATTGAGCACAGGTCAAATGCCATTCTGAGGACGCAAAAGAGAACAGTGTCCCACATAGTATCCCCAGTTCTGGGGATTTATCGCGCCAAGGCGCAAGGGGCTGCTCTCTATGGGGCTGAAGTTTGGGGCTATGTCGATGCTCAGCCCTTGGCACTGGTAGAAAATAGCTTTGCTAGGAAAGCATTATGTCTCCCTCATAGTACACCCCTTATCCCATTGTATTTAGAACTGGGACTAAAAAGAGTAACTGATTTGGTTGCCCTGAATATACTGGTTTATTGGGTCCGTCTCTGGTGTACACCAGAGCTTGTTGACTATAGTGATTCTTTGAGTGAAGTTCTTAATCTACCAGGTGCTAGATCGCTTCCATGGATCAAACATGTGTCCTCGTGGATGGGAAAGTTAGGTCTCCATAGATTCTGGGTTGATCCTACCAAATTGAAGAAAACTGATATACACCTACTTAAAACCACTTACTCGGATTTTATCTATGTAGGTATACTATGAAGAAGTCCTGTAGGATCTTTGACCAATACATTTCTTGATTTTAAACCTCTCCCATTTCAAGAGGAATACCTAGATTTTATACCCTCCGCTTTTCCTAAAAGCCTTTTTATATGGTTTCGGCTGGGGATACTACCTGTAAGATCGTTTACCCATAAATGAAATACAGCACAGTTAACATTGACCTGTCCAATGTGTAATAAGGGTGACGAAAAAGAATTACATTTATTATTTTTTTGCCCAGAGTACTCCTCCCCTCGCAGGAGGTGGATTATTCCTATTTGTCGTGAACCGGGGGTTACACGTTATCAAATAACTCTAAGGATCTTAAAGACTGATCTCTCCTCCAGAACTGTTTTAGCTGTTAGTAAATTTCTTGAGGCAGTTTGGTATAAACGCAATGCAACTTTTAAAATTAAACCAGTGTAATGACCATGAGCTCTATTTTATTATTTATCTTGTAATAATGAATTGTTTTTCTCTTGTATTTATCTTATGGCATTTTTATTGTAGCCTAGATATATATATTTATTGCTGTACTTTATATTGATGTTATTTATGGTGCTATATGCTTGTTTTTGTGAAATAATGTAGCATTAGATGCTATTTGATTCTGAAGCACTTCGCACTTTATACTTGGGCACTTTAAACCTTAAACTTGGGTATGTCCCTGATGAGGGTAGATACCATATATTGCTGCTACCATTATATATATATATATATAACAATAACTCCGCACCCTGGAAGCGTCTTTTCTCTCCCAAATCACGGACACGGACCCAATTCGGTGCTATGATGTTTTATTCAACCGTCTCCATATATATATATATATTACCTACTAGCGGTCGCCAGTAGGTACTTATAGTTAGGACCTATTTTCCATAGGAAATTCGCAACATTCTATTTCTAATAACTTTGGCGCCGGTTGACGAATCTTCGCGAAATTTTCAAAACTCGTGGGGCGCTCCGGTCCGCTCCTATCCTGAAAGTTTCGGGGTGATTCGGCAAGCGGGGGCCGAGAAAAAGGGGGTCCCAAAACATGTTTTCCCCATGCAATTTTCCATAGGAAACTTTAGACACGGCTACAGCCCGAACTGCTGAACGGAATTACACCAAATTTGGCAAAGAGGTAGTTCTTGGTTCAGAAAGAACCCTTTTGTTAAATGGTGTAAATCCGTTCAGTAGTTGCTGAGAAAATCAAAAGTAAAAACACATATATATCTATGGCCGCGGAGGATCCGTGGATCCTCCCGACCACAAGCTTTATGCTAATTGGCTGCCACCACTCCAAACCAGGAAGTGTTGGCGGCCATCTTGTGACTCAGTAGAACCGAGTCACAAGAAAACAGTGAAACTAACGCGCAAAACAAGAAAAGGGGGCAGGGTAGAAACACCCTGACCCCCTAGGCTGCTCAGGGGGTCCCACAAAGACCCCCAGGACCCAAAAAAGCATTTATTTTTTTTAAACGGCGGGATGCGCGCTGGTTTCGCGGATCCCGCCGTGAAAGAAAAAAAAACGAAGCGCGGGCTCCCGCGCTTCGTTGTTATTTGGCCCCCGGGTGGGCCAAGTCCCGGGGGCATGCGGGGGTTTATTAATAATGTTGGGGGGCCTCTAAGGCCCCCCCAAGCCCCGGGGACCGCCACCCCCCAGGGCTTTGATTTTAAAATGGTGCGGGAGGGCACTCGGCCCTCCCGCAGCCCCGGGGACCGCCACCCCCCGGGGCTTTTTTAAAAAAAAATGAAATGACCTGTGTGGGGGGGCTCGAGCCCCCCCACACGCCCCGGGGACCGCCACCTCCCCGGGGCACTAAGAATTTTAAAGTGGGGGTCCGTTTCGGACCCCCGAAGCCCCGGGGACCACCACCTCCCCGGGGCTTTGAACATGTTGGGAGGGGGCCGCGCGGCCCCCTCCTGGAAGCCCTTGATGGCCCTGGGGACCGCCACCCCCATGGCCGGCTCATGCAGTGTCCCGGGGTGCCCTCCCCCGGGACACTGCTGTTTGCTATGACAGGGCGGGAGCCTCGCGGCTCCCGTCCTGTCATAGCAAACTTGCTTTGGATTTTGGAAGAGAGAGCAGGAAACCTGCTCTCTCTTCCAAAATTCAAAGCAAATTGCTTTCCACACGGGGAGCTGCATCTAAGCAGTTCCCCGTGTGGAAAGCAGTGCCGGCTCCCGCAGGACGCGGGGAGCCGGCGGGACCGGGGGACCCCCACGATCCCCAACGGATAGGGCCGGCCCCAGGGGGATGGGGTCCCCGGGGCAAGTAGTTTTTTTGGGGAGGGAGGCCGCGTGGCCCCCCTCCCCAAAAAAAAAATAATAAAAAAAATGGGATGGGGTCCCCGGGGCAAAAGGAGGCCTGAGGAGGGGGGCCACGCAGCCCCCCTCCTTAAAAAAATAAAAAAAAGTGTGGCCATGCCCCGGGGGATGGGGTCCCCGGGGCCGGAATCGGCCACGGGAGGGGGGCCACGCGGCCCCTTCCCGTTTACTTTAAAAAAAAAAAAAGGGGTAAGGCCCTGGGGGATGGGGTCCCCAGGGCCCAAAAAAAGGAACAAGGAAGGGGGGCCACACAGCCAGCCTTCTAAAAAAAAAAAAAAATGATCGTGCCGCAGGCCCCGCCCCCTTCCTTTACCACTCTGCAAACGTGCCCCGTGGCGCGTTTTAAAATGGGGAATTAATTCCCCTTCAATACTGGGGGTCCCTGGGGGCCAACTAGCCCACCAGGTACCTCCAGTCAGCGCCACAGGGCTGCGTTGCAGAGAGGTGGTCCAGGCCACGCCCCTTTTTACACCTCTCTGCAACGCAGCTCTGTGGCGCTTACTGGAGGTACCTGTTGGGCTAGTTGGACCCCAGGGACCATCAGGATTCAAGGGGACAATACCCCAACTTAAAACGCGCCACAGGGCGTGTTTGCACAGTGGTGAAGGGAGGGGGCGGGGCCTGAGGTGACATGTGTGCAAACACGCCCTGTGGCGCGTTTTAAGTTGGGGGGTTAAGTCCCCTTGAATCGTGAGGGTCCCTGGGGTCCAACTAGCCCACCAGGTACGTCCAGTAAGCGCCACAGAGCTGCGTTGCAGAGAGGTGTAAAAAGGGGCGTGGCCTCCGACCACCTCTCTGCAACGCAGCTCTGTGATGCTTACAGGAGGGGGCCAACTAGGCCACCAGGTACCTCCAGTAAGCGCCACTGCGCTGCGTTGCAGAGAGATGGTCCAGGCCATGCCCCTTTTTACACCTCTCTGCAACGCAGCTCTGTGGCGCTTATTGGAGGTACCTGGTGGGCTAGTTGGACCTCAGGGACCCTCAGGATTCAAGGGGACTTAATCCCTCAACTTAAAACGCGCCACGGGGTGCGTTTGCACACTTGTCACATCAGGCCCACCCCCTCCCATCACCACTGTGCAAACGGGCCCTCTGGTGCGTTGTAGGTTGGGCGTTTAAGTCCCCTTGAATACTGAGGGTTCCTGGGGTCCAACTAGCCTACCAGGTACCTCCGGTAAGTGCCCATGAGCTGCGTTGCAGAGAGGTGTAAAGAGGGGCGTGGCCTCGGACCACCTCTTTGCAATGCAGCTCTGTGGTGCTTACTGGAGGTACCTGGTGGGCTAGTTGGACCTCAGGGACCCTCAGGATTGAAGGGAACTTAATCCCCAACTTAAAACACGCCACGGGGCGTGTTTGCACAGTGGTGAAGAGAGGGGGTAGGGCCTCGTGTGACAAGTTAGTTACTTAGTTTTAATCCCCCTGCCCTATTATGTACTAGGGACTTACAGAGGAGGTCATGCTAATCACAGGGGTACCCCAACGCATAGTGTTCCCTAGTGTATGTAGGTGTTTTCACCGTATTCTAAGTGTCTTTTAGCATAGCACTGGCTCTAGGCCTGGTTAGTCAGAGCCAGTTACCACCAGTACCCGTCTGAAAAAGTTGTGGGCACAGGATGATTTTGCAACAAGGCCTCTTTCTGCTCCTCTGTTGGTTCTTTCTGCACATGTCTTGCTTCTTCCTGCACTTTTCTTCGTCTTTGTGGACTTCTGTTGCTTGTTTCTGCATTTCCTTTGCTTCTTTCTGTGCGTTTTTTCTTTTTTCTTCACATGTCCTACCTCTGTAGGCATAGTTAGAAACTAGCATTTAAAAAACCTTTGAAATTCACTGAAAAAACCATAGGTTTCAAGCACGTTATAGTTAGAAATTAGCATTTAAAAAACCTTAGAAATTCACTGAAAAAACCACAGGTTTTAGGGAAAGTTATAGTTAGTTGGACATTTCACTCGTACAAAACCATAGAAATTCCCCCGTTATAGTTAGTTCAGCTAACTATAACTCGCGCCCCCGCAATGCACTGCTGATGACGTCACATATTACATCACTCATGACATGGCGAGTGACATCACTGATGACATCACTGATGACATCTCAAATGACATCACTGATGACATCATCCAGTGACTGTGTGTTTCTGTAAAGTTTAAATATGTTTAATATAGGGAAAGGCGTATTGAAGAATGAGTGGGTGTATAAGTGTCTGAATGGATGATTTAGTAGGTGCGTGACTGACTCTATAAGTGAGTGATTAAACGTATCTTACTGAATGCAAGGGTTAGTGACTAAACTGTGTGAATGCCTATCCAACTGTCTGTTGGTGTGTAAGCGGCTGCATGGGTTTGTGAATACCTACATGAGTGTCTATATGGGTTATGGATTGGTTGTCTGACTATCTGTATGGGTGCCTGAGTGTTTTTCTGGGTGGGGGTGTGTGACTCTGTGCATAGAGGTGTGAGTGGGTGATTCACTGGGTGCATGGTTTCAAGAGTGCATCTGTGATGGACTGTATGGGTGGGTGAGTGTGTGTATGGGTGTATTAGTGAGTGAATGTATATCTCAGTGGTACATGTGTGAGTAACTACATATGTGAAAGGCAGTATATATGTGTGTTGGAGTATATAAATGGCTATAAGTGAGAGTGTGTGATTGTGAGAGTGGCTGTATGGATGAGTGTGTGCTTGTATCAGTGATTGTATAAGAGTGTAAGAATGTGCTAGTATTTGTATGAGTAAGTGAGCTGGTGTGTGTATAACTGTATAGGTGAGTAAATGGGAGTGTGATTAATTATTTCCATGACTGACTAGGTGTGTGAGTACCTCTATGGATGAGTGGTGGTGTGTCAGTGTCTATATAGCTGTATGAGTGCATATGATAGTCCTGTACTGAGTGACCGTAAGTATGAGTGACTGTACGGGTGAGTGAGTGGATGTGTGTGTATACCTAAGAATCAGTGAGTGGGTATGTAGTTATTGGTGTTGGAGTGTCTATGGTTTAGATGAAGGCAGTCTGTAATCTAGAGTGGGTGTGTTAAAGGTTATATTAGGGTGTGAGAAGATGCATCAAATTATCACATGGATGATGTCATCAGTGATGTCATTTGAGATGTCATCAGTGATGTCATCAGTGATGCCACTGACCATGTCATGAGTGATGTAATATGTGACGTCATCAGCAGTGCATTGCGGGGCGCGAGTTATAGTTAGCTGAACTAACTATAACGGGGGAATTTCTATGGTTTTGTACGAGTGAAATGTCCAACTAACTATAACTTTCCCTAAAACCTGTGGTTTTTTCAGTGAATATATATATATATATATATATATTTGTTTTACCCATGTGTTATCTTTTTATAATTAGTTTTATTATTATTGCACATTTTGTACTGGAAGTGGTACTTGAAATGAGTTCTATTTCTCTCGCGCTGGGGGTGTTTACAGTCTTTAGCTCGACTGATAATGGTGCATTTGGCAATAATACGATCTATGTCTGTGTATTGTTATTGATATTTTAATGTTTTACTTGTCTTGTTGAAAACTTTGATGGTTGTAATAACCGAATAAAATAATTACTACTACTACTACTGATTTTAACAGTATACATTGTATTGTGATACTAGAAGTGAAACTGGGGTTTGGGTAAACAGACTGTATGTACATGTGTGAGAGTGCTGAATTGAAATGAACCCAGAGGGAGTTATTTTTTTGGGTTCTTAAAGAGCCTTGTCCCTTTGGTGAGAGGGGCCTCTCTCTTAACATTTTTATAATTTATATAAAACAATAAATACACACCACATACAATAAAAAAATATTTTTAAAAACCTGAGACAGTACCCTCCCAACCTAAAACACATTCTGTAAGACAACACTACACACAGGTCGCCACAGTAACATCTTGTTGAAAACGAAAACCCATATTACCATTTCTTTGATCTAAATATAGATTTTATGCCACTTCTGGAGCTCCTCTGGGGCGAGCATACAGCTAACATGGAGATTAGCATTCATTAACAAATAACAAGAATCATAAATGTTACTACCCCAAACTTATTTTTTTTAATTTTGCCAAAGCACAATCCACATCTAAAAAGTCCATGTTTGAAAGTAAAGAGAGCGTCTCGTTACAATTGAAGGTGTTATATTTTAAAAAGAGCGGTTTTAAAATCAGGCATTTCTACGAAAGTGCAGGCAATCTAATAAAAGATGAACATTACAATTATTGGACTGTAGTCCACAGGTACAATTATTATCTGTATCAAAGAGGGTCAAGAATTTCTCATACTTTAAAAACCGAAGGTTCAAAGCACCCCAAAATTTTAATAACAATAGACGTGAGTGGGGATTCAGGAATGCGGATATATATGGGTACCTTCTCTGGTTATCCCAGTACTCACACATATAACTAGCTGAAGGTTTCATTGATAAATAGTGTAAATCTGCAAGCCTAGACTCCCTCTTACAGGCCTCTTTCATATCCCCCTTCGATAAATATAATGGCTCCATGACCTCAAAATTTCCAGTGTTCAATTCTGCGGCCATAATTTCTAATCTAATTCTAACCTTCGTTGCCTATTTTAATTTACTTATCGCTATTTTATTAGCACAAAGAACTGAGATCTTTTGAGCCTCAGCGGACCAAAGTATATCCCAAAAGTGCATCGCAGATTTATAGGCTAGGAAATTCCAAGCCTGGAGATCCCCCTTCCAATCTTATTGCTGGACACATTGCTTTTTTAGGTAACCCCAACAAATTTTTTCAACCATTTGCATTCACAGTTATCCCAGTTTCCATCCGAACTAAGGGACAATAATTATGCGTAGGCACCATGGCATTATAAGCAGATAATAGCGGGGACATAGATGGTCATCCAAACATATTTTAACATTTTACTAATCCTCCAATAGTGGATACTGCCCGAGCCTCCAGTTTCCCTATGCATGTTACATCCAGCGATGTTATTGCGGTGAACGCTGCCATGAACTCATTTAATATACGAGAATCAATAGACGTGATCAAATTGCATTACATTACCACCTACCTATGTTATGAGAGTGGTGGTCAGGAGGGGTTCTTAAGCAGAAAGACTGCAGTCACCAATACAGTGGTTAAGGACTTCAATTTCTATGAGTCTGTGCGAGGACGTTTACATGATGCCAGACTCCTATCGGTAGTTGGAAGGGGCGGGACTATAAAAAGCACTTCCGCCTCAGAACGCTGCATATTACTCCTTGGTTCAGCAGTATGTATGCGGTGCACTTCAGAGACCAGATCGTGGTGGAGTAAGGGAGCCACGGCATCACTTGGATTCCTGGTATTTCGTGTTTTGCCTTGACGGAGAGTACGGGGTCGGCTGGCCTCGTGCTCTTTGTTGTTACTTTGTTGGTTCTGGATTGTACTGCTGTGTTGCCGTGTAGCAGCGTGACGTCTTGGCTAAGCGGATCGAGGTGATTCGCTGAGAATCTCAGGCAGTTTGCCCATTATATACTTTTGACTTTTCTTAGCGTTCTCTCTCATTGGGGGATAAGCTTGGGAGTGGCATTTTGTTTCTTTAGAATCTCTCGAAGAGCCGGAGGTTATTGCAATGCAATGAAGACTGTGGGCTCTGAACAGTACATTTGATAATTCACTCATGGTTTGAGTGTTTGCCAAAAGTGTCAGTTTTCTGGAAGCGTACATATAACATTTCAGTGAAGATTCACATTTTTTCTTATCAGTTCTAAGGATTAAGAGCTTATCTCTTTACAGCACGAACCTTCCAAAGAATCGCTTGATTGATCTGTTAAAAGGATTTATTGAGCGCTGTCTCACCTAGGAGAAGCAATCCATTATTGTTTCATGTTGCCATTTAACAGGGGATGCATACTAGTTAGAGGATGCAATCCCTACCCCTGTGAGGTCCTGCAAGTGCATTATTGTGGTGGGTATTTTCTCTACATGAATTTGCAAAACTAATTTTCTAGAACTAAACGAGGAGGAGAATTGGAAGTAAGAAGTGTGGAGATTTTGACCCTTTTGTTTGACTCTCCTCTTTCACAGAGAATACATAATTCGTCAATATTTGGGAAAGATGTTCATGTTCCATACATCATAAAAAAGCCTCAGATGATAGCTATTTTGTTTTGTTACACGTATTAGCATAGGGAAAAAGATGGATGCTTATATGTGTGTTTTCAATAAGGGTGAGTTTAATAGGTGTTATTTCTTTTTAGTTCTCCTCCCCTGCTGTTCCCTTCCTTTCTTTCCCTCACTTGATCATATAAAATTTCTGTGCTTATATAGCAAGTGGAATTGAGACGATCAAGCAGTGGACCCATTTGTGCATCGAACCGATCTCGAGGTATTTGGCAGCTGACAATGCAGACCCCAATATAGTCTGTTATTAAACATCATCCCCAAATATTTATAGGAGGGTATCACCTTCACGACCTCGTTCCCCAATAACCATTTATACAATTTCAGCTTCTTCCCAAATTTGATTTTTTTTTTCTCCAAATTAATCTTGAGCTCATTAGCCACACAATATTTGCTGAACCTTTCCAATTTCCTTTGGAGATCCACCTCAGGCAGGTCGAAAATGGCCAGGTCATCAGCATAAGGAGACATGGAATATGTCTTCCCCTATTTTCTGCATGAAAGATTTAGGGGCATATTAGCAAGACCGGCGATAAAATTATCGCCGTTTTAGCGGCAGGAAACTGCCGCTAAAACGGCGATAATGGGCTTGCTAATAAGCGTTATAGAATTCCAATAGAAGCCCAGGTTAGATGTGCAGGACATCTAACCTGGGCTTCTATTGGAATTCTATAACGCATATTAGCAAGCCCATTATCGCCGTTTTAGCGGCAGTTTCCTGCCGCTAAAGCGGCGATAATTTTATCGCCGGTCTTGCTAATATGCCCCTGAGTATCAGAAAGAAATGAAGGCAAATCTGCAAGAAATAGTGAAAACAGCGTGAGAGCTAGGACACAACCCTGTCTTAGGCCATTTCCCAGCGGGATTCTTTTTGATAAAGCCCCACATAAATCCAATTCCACTTGGGCCCAATTCTGTTGATGTAATTCCTGAAGGATAACAAGTAAGCTACTGGGAATATCCAACTGTCAAAGCTTATCCCATAAGATGCTCTGATCCACAAGATCAAAGGCAGAGCTAAAATCAACAAAAAAGATTTCCTGAGGTTTCCATTGCCTTCTGACCAATCGCCCTCAAGCTAAAAGCTGTGGTCAATTGTACAATGACCCTGCTTAATGCCTCCTTGCCTTTAAGCATGGTCATGTACACAAGATTTTTAGCCTCAATCCAATCCTTTAAAGACAGTAAAATTTCTTTAGAGTGTAGTTTAGCTTCCACATCAAGCAGGCTTATCAAACAAAAGATGCTGGGATCATCTGTCTCCTTTTTTTTATGTATGGGCTTACCTATTGTGCCCTTCCAACTAGATGGAAAGGTACCCGTCTTTGTTATACAATCAAAGACTTTGGAAAAGAAGCTAGCCCAACATTTGGGATTAGATTTTATAATAATTGCAGGGAGATTGTTGGGCCTACTGCCTTTGTTAACTTAAGGGAGGAAATCAGGGGCATATCAGCAAGGGCCGGCGATAATTATCGCTAAGCGCACTTAGCGCTAGGATAATTATCGCCGGCTATCGCTGCTTTCTATCGCGGAGATAGCGTGCTATCAGCAACGCTTATCTCCAAAGCGATAGAAATGCAAGCGATAGCTGGAAAACAGTGTGATTATCGCTGGGAAACCAGCGATAATCGCACTGTGACCGGCGATACCTTGCTGATAGGGCAGGGTGGTCTTAGCCATGTAATCCACCTCCCATTGGATTACATGGCTAAGTCAGAATTAAAGCATGCGTAGGGAAAGTAGCGATAACCGTGGTTATCGCTACTTTTCTATCGCTATGCTTGTTAGCGATTCCCTTGATAATAGGAGAAATGTCACATAGCGACATTTCTCCCATTATTCTGGGGGGGGAACGCCCACTTTGCATCTCATTAGAGATGCAAAGCTGGGTGATAAGGAAAGGGCGAAGAAGCATGGATTCACGCGTTAGCGTGTCCTTGCTAATAGGGCGTTAAAATTATCGCCGCTTTTCGTCCGAAAACGGACGCTAAAGCGGCGATAATTTTATCGCCAGCCCTTGTAGATATGCCCCTCAGTTTGCCTAAAGCTGAACTTTAAAGGGGCCCTGTTCAGTGTTCTGGTTTGTGCACAGCAGCTCCTGCAAGCTCATCAGACTTCAGAAGGCAAACCCACCACAGGGGGAATCCTACTATTAATGCTGGAATTGGAGAACATTTACACCTGTAACTCATAAATTGGGGGTCAAGTTGTGACAGAGAAAAGGGGATGGGATCATGAGGGGTGGAGTCATGAAAAGTGGACTCTGCCAGTCAACTTATACATTTATAAATTCGACATAATGTGCTCTCAGTAAGTCTAATCAATAATGGTTTAAGTTCGTCTGTATTATATTATCATTATATCCAAACATGAGTGTCCAGTCAAAATTCAGATTTTAAAAATGTTTTTTTGTTTTTATTTTTCCCAAATTGAAACATTCCATTGAACACATTCTTTAACAGCCATGAGTCTTTTTTGCACATACAGCAACGTGTTTCATCTCCTTTAGGGACTTTCTAGGGGCTTGAAAGCGTAATATATATTATTCTTGTTTTCCCATGCAAAAATCTTTTACACATAGCCAATCGTTTCATGAATTTGATGTGTGAACATTGGATATAATGATATGATAGAAATGAACTTAAATCATTATTGATTGGACTTACTGAGTGCACATTACATTAGAATTATTTTGGAAAGTGGTCATGTTAACCCAAATGGACTCTTAGAAGCAGCAGACACCATGATGATTGCACCAGCTCAGGACTCTTAAAAAGAGCATTCATGTATGGATAAGGGGTATGAACACTGAGTGCGAGTATATGGAAACATCAGCTGTTATTGTGAATTGTTTGGAACTTACACATTTATATTTTAAAATTCTGCTGCAAAGAAATTGGCAACAAGGACAACTGTGACAGTAAATCTGTTCTGCTTAATTAAGTTGTCAGAAAGAGGCTGCATTTTAAAATATCTTATGGGTTATGGCATCTGCAGCAGAGATCTTTGTGTAAAAGCAAATTTCAGGGGATAATAATGGTAAGATAACTCTGGTGATTAATGCACTTGCTTGAGAGGTCTATGTGCTGTCTAGTCACCCTTTTGACTCGGAAAGTAGCATAGAAGTTTAATGTGCCTGCAGCAAAGCACATCCTGTAACATGCAGATCACAGATTTGCATGTTATTTAGATCAGTAAGGGGGTTAGAGCGTTTGACACTGAGATCCTTTAGTTACTTCCAGTTTATAAGCTAGAGTTCTTCTAATACAGCACAGTGAGCTATGAACCAGCATGAAGGAGTTGCATGAAAACTGCAAGTCATGAATTTTGACCATATTCATATATGCCAAAATTTTAAAGCATCAAACTGGGGAATTTTGAAGAAAAATAATCTGGGAAATGTATTTTCCCCATTGACATACATTGAAGAAGAGGCAATTATAGGCAGGCGGCAACTCAAACAAAGCCATTTTTGGATTTAAAAATCAGGAGTCTCCTATCGGAATCAGGTCTGTTGGCATTTATACCTTACTGTTTTTTCCTCAATACGTTACTATTCTAAGTTTTCAAAGAAGGGTTCCTCTGGGTAGTAATAAATTCTTGTTAGTACATACTGCCCCAATCACTGTGTTATGTTTTAAATACTGACTTTGTGTTCCTCCTGGGCAAACACAAGGAGATGATGGACGGAGCGCTGAAACTTTTCAGACACTCAACCCCAGACACAGATCTGGGTTGAATCCATCATCGTTCTTTAGCTCACTTCGCCACCCCAGTTCAAACACAGCTATATGCAAATCAGTCTTGACCCTGTGCCTCATGGGAACAGTCCAGCCCGAACTGCCAAGCCATGTCTTCCCTGGACCGGAAACAAACATCCTGGGACCAGTTTCGGGGTAACACCCCTCATCAGCCAGGCTAGCTTGAATCCAGTGGCAAAGTGAGCAAGGGACCCACGTCTGGGCATACCCTGCAAACTAAGGGCAAACAAAGCAAACACAAGGAGATGATGGACGGAGCGCTGAAACTTTTCAGACACTCACCCCCAGTCACAGATCTGGGTTGAATCCATCATCGTTCTTTAGCTCACTTCGCCACCCCAGTTCAGACAAAGCTCCTGAACATGCACTTATAGCTACCAAGTTTTTGGAATGCTTGGGTGTGACATTTCCATGGTTTCAATGTACTTATTAGTGACATTCAACTACCAAATGTGTGACACTTAAGAGTGACACTTTCTCGGGAGTAAAACAAAGCAATAAAGTGCATCGAAAAATATAAATATTAGAAAATACACTCTTTTGAGCAAAGAGAAACTTTAAAAAGATCTTGAAACTCCTGCAAAACACCTAAAAAGGAAGGTCGCTAACGTACTACCCATTACAGAATCTCAAAACATGAGCAGGTGGCTGATGTACTGTGAAATATGGCAAGCCTTGCTACACACATGAATAAGCTGTGCTTATCTTTGGAGTCATGCGACGTTTCATAGTGACAAACATTTATTCGTTTTGCTAGATAATGTAAAGGTTATAACAGGTTGAGTTCTGGAGTGCGTCCTTTTAATGAACACAGTAAAGGTTTGCACTACAGTTTGATTGCGTATTACTAAAAATGTACATTTAGAAAACACTTGTTTTTATAATAAACTCTAAATCTCTACACATTTTGTGGCATCCTAACCGGTGTACTACAATTTTAAAACAATTACTTGCATATATGACAGTGCTTCTAGTTGCAGGGTGGGACCTTGTAGCACTATACATTAGTCACCATTCCCCATTGCCCAAAACCAGTGTTCAATTCTGTTTCTCTCTGGTATCTCTCACACACACAGAGTTTTCATAAGATAAACATAAAAGAAACCAGCATTTGCAATGCAATAGGTCTCGCATTTGCGAGAGTTTGAGCTACTGGCATTGTAAATGATCATGCCTTTTATTTATGTGTTTTGAAGACCTGCAAGCGGTGCGTAAACATACACTCTGTACTTATAGTCGTTGTTGACGAGAAGCAAGAATGGCAGTAACTGTGCACCTTTGACTGCCACACTTGCTTCTTATAAGCAAGGACTATAAGCACAAAGTTCGTGTTTATGCACCGCTTGTAGGTTTTCAAAACACATAAATAAAAGGCAGTCATTTACAATGCCAATAGCTCAAACTCTCTCAAATGCGAGGCCTATTGCATTGCAAATGCTTGTTTTACAGCGTTACGATGGTACTTTCCAATATTGTTAAACAATAAACTGCTAATTAAACATCCAGGTTCTAAGAATGGATTACTATCCAGTAAAAATTACCCACTCCAGTTTTGGTTATGTCTGCTAAGGCTTTTGAGAACCGGACTAAACCACCCTTTTCTGAAAAATGGTTCAGGTACCCAAGTGCACACAATCAGGAAGAGGAATTGTTTGCATTAGCTTCCTTTTATCCTCATCCTCAATATGTTATGCTTTATCATGTCACATTGAGTCATGCTGTGTTATGTTATGCAAAGCCATCATGCATGTAGCAAAGCCTTTAAAGAAACAGCTTCCAAAGTGCACAGCATTCCCTAACTTCCCTGCAGCTGAACAAAAGGCTGGACATGTACCTCCCAGGGTCACAGAAGCAAAGTCAAACGTGTTGCTGTAGCATGCCCGGGCCCAGCCATGTGTAAAACGCTTCTAGAGGCACCGTTGTAAAAATAACCCATGTGGTGTTGCCCTGTGTCATCTCACTGCCGGGGCTTGATTTAGAGCCCGGTCTGCAACTGCCCAGCGCTGGGGGCTAACAATAACACCAGGCAAAGGCTGTGCAGCCGCCGGCAGCTGTAAAGTCCCAGGGAAAACAAGGAGGTAAGATGAACGGAAGCCAGCAGCGTAGCCCAATGGGGCTCTGGCTGCTATTTAATGGATCTAAGATATGAATTATGCAACGCATAATCTTAAATGGATGCCAAATGCTCTTTAATCCCGGATACTTCTCGTGCCGCTGCATAAAGACAGAGGGTTACCCGAGGCTTGCTGCTGGTAGAAGGTTCGATCAGGCTTTCTGCGCAGCTGCCTCCACCGCTTCCTCTCGCTGTAAAAGCTGCAGTAAACACACGCTTCTGGGGAGTTCTCTTGTTTGTGGAACAGAAAAGGAATGATGGAAAAGCGATAAAAAATGAAGACTGTGAAACAAAAGGCTGGCTATCACTAGAAAGGACAAGGAAAGAGAGAGGACTGCGGAAGCTGAAACCTTAGCAGCCCCTTCGGCAAGCCCCCTTGCAAGGCTCAGTTACTGCAGACGCTGAAGTCAGTGTGGATGCCGTACAATCCACCCGCGGTCAGCTGCCTTGGTGCCTTGGTCCTCGCCCCTCCCTGACGCTCCTAGCACTTGAGAACAAGCATTGGCATAGCCAATAGGTCTCGCCTTTGGGACCTTATAAGTGTTTAGCTATGCAACAGTTGATGTTGCACCAAGGATATTGTGCTGCATAATTAAATACTTATAAGGTCCCAAAGGCAAGACCTATTGGCTATGTCAATGCTTGTTTTGATGTATTATCATTTTAAAACTCTAAATGTGCACATGTTGTGGCAATTTTATTTGGAAGCAAATCTGGACTGGATTAATCTGGAGATTAAATAGTGGGCTGCAGGATGTATTAATATTAGTGCCGCCGTGTCACGTGCTGCCCTGTTGAGCGTGTCTCGTCATTGCCGCCTGGTTACTGCTGCTGGTCCCCAGTGAACCAGAGTTGCACGCAGCAGGACTCCGCGTGGCACTGTGATCTGTGCACCAGATTTCACCCGCGTTGCAGCCACTCTCATGCTACAGCGCCACCTGGAACGCATTTAACTCTCCCGGGCTCCTTCACTAACACTAGATCCGACTCCGACCAATGTCCTTGAAGGGTTTCCGACAGGTGAGGTACCGCCGAGTGTCGTGCGAGTGTTGGAAGGCGCCTCTTTCTATCAGATGCAGCCCGGTCAGCTCGGAGCAGCTGGTGCCAAGCAGTGCCCTTTGTAAAGTCCAAGGGAGGACCCTCGTCTAGCTTTGTAATGAAAAACAGCGATCCTTTAGGAAGCAAAAGATTTTGACACTTGAAAACGAAGACAAAATCCAAGTAATCAGGTCCTGTGTGTAGCAATATCGTAGCACGATTGACTACCAAGGATGCTGTACACCAGGAGAAAAGTTATATCTGTAGATCCAAAATGGCCGCTGTCTCGCTTGACATGCAAAAGTTTGTGGCCTTCTGGTAAATGTAGTTCACTGCAGTTGTTCTGTCATGCAGCGTGTTCCTTTGTGTGCGCAGCCCGAATCCAGTCAGCGCCAGCACTCTGTAAAACCTGCCAGCCTTTCTTTTGCTCACAGGCATGCAGCGTGAATTGCTTTAAGTTACTGCTTCCCCACACTCAAACCAGAATTAACGGTAATGGCACCTCCAGCATGCTTCATGACAGCATGCATCCAGTCCTCCTGGACCTATGTTGGACACCTCTACTTAAACAATTGGCTTCAGTAGTGTTGGCTTCTGTGGCTTGACCATGCTGTGAGCCACTCTTGTCCCTAATAATGCGTCTTCATTAAGACTTGCATGACAGTGACCAGAGACATGCGTTAGGGGAGATGATTTACCAAATGTGAGTCCAGATTTCCTAAAAAATAATGCTACATATTAAATTGTAAAAAATCAGCAGAGTTGTGCGAAAAGTGCAGCATCATATTTACGGTTCTTTGTGTATTGATGACATCATTTGCGAGGAAAAAAGCACTTTGCGCGCATACCAATATGCCGAATTTAGCTTTGTGAGAGAGGGCTAATAAGGTCCTAATCGGGTGTAATCTTGAATGACATTTGTATGTGATGGGCACCCTTGGGTACTGTTGCTTTGCATTGCACGAGAACTGCCCCATCACACCCCCGCCCTCGGTAAACCGCAGTAAATCTGGGCTAATTTGAAGATAGGCTTTGTATACGAGTAGAAACGTGTTAAAATTGTTCTAGTTACTCCATGTTTGGACGAAGAAAGGTCAGTCTCCTTAGCTGTCCCCTACAGCTCCAGGACATAGCGGCACTACGTTAAACATGCTACAAATACTACAAGATAAGCATTTAACAAGATTATACGAAGTTGCTTAGTGTAAATGCCAATACCGGGCACTGCAATGCTGAATGACTTATTTGCAGCCAGCAGAGGGCGCGCTTACCGTCTTTTTCGACACACTGTGACGACGAATTATGCTTTAAAGAACAGACTGGAACAGACACAGCAAACAAACTAGAGTTCAAACACAGTGCATGCTTTTTCCCTCGTGCAGGCAGCCGCAGCTTCCGCCTGTGCAAAGCGCAGGTTCTGCATACTGAGACCCGGCACCCCCCCCCCACGGCTCAAAAAACACAACAATCTTTCTATTGACAACTCCTAAATTGATATATATTTTTATTTATTTGTCAGCTTTGTCCTTGTTGAAAAGTGTGATATCGCTTGCGACCAATCAACGTTCTCGTAACGGCAATTAAAATAATTAAGGAAGGTCAACGAATAAATGCATCTGCTTAAATGCTCTGACACATTCGGGGACTGGCCACATGATGCTCAAAGTTGATAGAATTAGTGGTCGAAGTGCATTAAAAACAAGCGTCGGCTGACGTTCCAAAAAGAGGGAGGGAAGAGACATCCCAGAAGTTGAACATTGTAGTCCTCCTCCTTCCGTCTCGGAAGATACACGATCTCGGAGGGATCAAATGGCGCTGCCCGGGGGCTCGGGCGGGATCTCAGGAACAGCAAGGCTCGCAGCAGCCGACTTCCAGCAACTGTCCCATGAGGCACAGGGTCAGACTGATTTGCATATGGCCATGTCTGAACTGGGGTGGCGGAGTGAGCTAAAGAATGATGATGGATTAAACCCAGATCAGTTGACTGGGGGTGAGTGCTTGCAATGTTCAACACTCCGTCCATCATCCCATTTGGTTTTGCTGTGCAAAGCGCAGGTTCTGCATACTGAGACCCGGCACCCCCCCCCCACGGCTCAAAAAACACAACAATCTTTCTATTGACAACTCCTAAATTGATATATATTTTTATTTATTTGTCAGCTTTGTCCTTGTTGAAAAGTGTGATATCGCTTGCGACCAATCAACGTTCTCGTAACGGCAATTAAAATAATTAAGGAAGGTCAACGAATAAATGCGTCTGCTTAAATGCTCTGTCACATTCGGGGACTGGCCACATGATGCTCAAAGTTGATAGAATTAGTGGTCGAAGTGCATTAAAAACAAGCGTCGGCTGACGTTCCAAAAAGAGGGAGGGAAGAGACATCCCAGAAGTTGAACATTGTAGTCCTCCTCCTTCCGTCTCGGAAGATACACGATCTCGGAGGGATCAAACGGCGCTGCCCGGGGGCTCGGGCGGGATCTCAGGAACAGCAAGGCTCGCAGCAGCCGACTTCCAGCAACTGTCCCATGAGGCACAGGGTCAGACTGATTTGCATATGGCCATGTCTGAACTGGGGTGGCGGAGTGAGCTAAAGAATGATGATGGATTAAACCCAGATCAGTTGACTGGGGGTGAGTGCTTGCAATGTTCAACACTCCGTCCATCATCCCCTTTGGTTTTGCTATGTTTGCCCTAAGTTGGCAGGGTATGCCCAGACGTGGGTCCCTTGCTCACTTTGCCACTGGATTCAAGATAGCCTGGCTGATGACGGCTGTAAGCCAGAAACCGGTCCCAGGATGCTTGTTTCCGGTCCAGGGAAGACATGGCTTGGCAGTTCGGGCTGGACTGTTCCCACGAGGCACAGGGTCAGACTGATTTGCATATGGCCATGTCTGAACTGGGGTGGCGGAGTGAGCTAAAGAATGATGATGGATTAAACCCAGATCAGTTGACTGGGGGTGAGTGCTTGCAATGTTCAACACTCCATCCATCATCCCATTTGGTTTTGCTGTGCAAAGCGCAGGTTCTGCATACTGAGACCCGGCACCCCCCCCCCCCACGGCTCAAAAAACACAACAATCTTACCATTGACAACTCCTAAATTGATATATATTTTTATTTATTTGTCAGCTTTGTCCTTGTTGAAAAGTGTGATATCGCTTGCGACCAATCAACGTTCTCGTAACGGCAATTAAAATAATTAAGGAAGGTCCACGAATAAATGCGTCTGCTTAAATGCTCTGTCACATTCAGGGACTGGCCACATGATGCTCAAAGTTGATAGAATTAGTGGTCGAAGTGCATTAAAAACAAGCGTTGGCTGACGTTCCAAAAAGAGGGAGGGAAGAGACATCCCAGAATTTGAACATTGTAGTCCTCCTCCTTCCGTCTCGGAAGATACACGGTCTCGGAGGGATCAAACGGCGCTGCCCGGGGGCACGGGCGGGATCTCAGGAACAGCAAGGCTCGCAGCAGCCGACTTCCAGCAAGGAAAACAAGCAGCAATGAAAACACGTGGGAGGGGTGGGGGGCGTGCGGCCGAGAGCAGGGACGCGCAGCGTTTACCTTGCGGGAGCGAGCGTGATAATTGGTAACAGATGGCGCCGCTCGCTCCCGCAAGTGAATCGCCAAACGTGCACGCGTTGCCATTGAAAGCAATGCAAAGCGTGCACGTTTTTGGGCAAAAAACCGAATCGATTTCAAGAGGTCCCCTCCTAAGCAGCGCATGCGCGCTGCGTAGGCGAGACCTAAAAAGGGGCGGCCGCCATAGTTTGAGCGGGCGCTGCAAAAAAAAAAAAACATAGATTGTTTTAAAAGTTACGTTGGGCGAACTCACGTTATAATTGCAAGCTTCAACATGAACACGTTTGTTTTGTTGAAGTAGTCCCAATGAACAAATGGAACATGTACAGCGTAGGGGAACTGTACTCGGCCATTGCTCCTTATTGAAACAAGCATTGGCATAGCCAATAGGTCTCGCCTTTGGGACCTTATGTGTTTAGCCAGAACTTCTGGCTATGTTGTAGAGCATTGTGGCTGCTGTGCATTATGTTGAAAAGTTATAATAAAAAGTGTTAAGCATTTTTGTTACCTTTATACAAACAAAGACAACATTATATACAACTGAAAAACCTGATTAAAAAAAAGATTTTAGAGAAGGGCTTGAGGCGTCAAGATGGCGGTCGCACTCTAAGAGTGCTCCGGACCCCTCCGTCATCCGCCTTGCATCCGCCTGTCTGCAGCAACCATCCGACCCCCCTACTTGCCTGCGGAAGTTCCCTGTTCCTGCAGCGTTGCCCCGGGCTGCTTGGCTGCCATATTCCGGGCTCCTACCGCCCCGTTTGCACTCTGCCTCTCTGAGGCCCTGCGGCTGGAAAATGGCGGCCTCCACTGTGACCCGCCGGTAGGCGCAGCGACGCTGTGCCCAAGATCTGCTGGTGAGACAACCTGGCCTGACGTGAGACTGCGGTCACGACCGGCCTGGACCTGCTCGCTGCCCTGTCTGTTTTGTGGCCCTACCCCCGCGCCTCACCCATACGGCGCCCCGGGGTCTGGGGCCGCGGCAGGGAGGAGACGAGACCCTCCACCAACTCCTGCTCAGCGCACTGAGAGACGGCGAGCGGGTTAGGGCCGGCAGCCCTGAGACCTTCTTCCTGGGCCTCCGGTGGGGGCCTTTGATGGCGGCTGGTGACTCCTGGCGGGGCCTGGATCGGAGCCTGCACAGCTGTGGATACCCGGTGAGTGGGGGCTGGGTGTGGGATTGGCTACCATTGTCGGGTAGCGGGGGTGGAGCCAGCGCTGACCCTCCCGCCCCCCCCGCCGGCCTGTGTCTCTCACCCCACTGCTGGCGACCCCCCCCCTTGAGACAGGCCCTACTCTGAGGTTGGGAGTAGAGGCGCGAGATGCCCGTTGGATTCCCTTTGCCCCGGCCACCATATTTAACCCTTTGGCTGTCCTGGGGTGGAAAACGGCGAGCGTCATCACGGCCTGCCCGGGACCACAGTGTCTTCTCCCTGCATGATCCACCAGCGCTGCGCTCCAGCCACCGCGACGGTGGGCCCGGCCCTGCTCGAGCCCCGGCCACCTGCAGGCCATTCCAGTGCTGCGACTTCATCCACGCGCTCATAGAGCACTGGCGTCGGGGGACGGCTGGGCCTACCTGAGGCCTGCACCAACACGTTCCCGGTGAGTGGGGCTGGACCTGGGGATCGGTTGCTGTGTCGGGTAGCGGTGCGGGAGGCTGGTGCTGGCTCTCTTGCCACCCTCTCCCCCCCTCGCCGTCCTGCCCCCGTGTGCTACTGCTCTCATGTGGGGACCCCTGCTTGTTCACGGCTGAAGGAGGCCTGCACGATTGTCTCTGTTCCAGGGCGGCCCTCTGCTGGCGTTGGAATCTGTGGGGGGCCGGGGTCTTGGACTGCGGTCTCGCCCTCCCCTTCCACCTGGGGGTTCCTCCATCCGTCTCTTCTGTGCTCCTGCTTGCCGTTACCGGGCTTACCGCTCGGATTTGTGCTTCATCACCGGAGTTCCTCAGCTGGGGTGTGCTCTCGGCCGCATCAGTCGGACGGCGTGGGGGCCTTGGTGGCGGGTCCCCCCCCGTTGCTCTCCTGCCTGTGGCCCGCCTTGGTGGTTGGGACCCGCTCTCCGGGATGCGGAGATTAACGAGGCTCTTAGAGAGGAACTGAAACAATACTTTCTAGTCAACATGGGCTCGGTACCTTCTCCGGGCACACTGTGGGAGGCCGGCAAGGCTACCATGCGAGGTGTGGCCAGAGGTCTGGTCCACTCGAAACGGGCAGCACAGAATGCCCGCCTGACGCAGCTTGAGGCTCAGGCCGCGCAGATGGAATCGGCTCCTGCCGCCGCAGAAGATGCTCACTCCGCTCGTCAGCTTGCGCTGCTTCGGGACGAGATCCGCCAGCTCTCCCTAGAATCGGCCAAAATGTTATGGCGCTCCTCGGTAGCACGTATATACGGATGGGGGGATAAAAATGGAACATTGCTCCATAATTTGGTCTCCTACCCTAAAGCCAACCGAATAATCCCTGAAGTCTGTGACGCGGCCGGCGCACACCATTACACTTCGCAGGCCATTGCCCAGGCTTTTGCGGGCTACTACGCCCAGCTCTATGCGGCCCGGGCGCCCGAGGCCTCCCTGGCTGACCTGTTGGATAGGGCCGGGGTTCGTCTACCCCATTTAGCCCAGACTGTTTCGGAGGATTTGGACCTCCCCTTTACCCCTGAGGAGATACACAGGGCTATCTCCCTGTTGCACTCCGGTAAGACGCCAGGGCCTGATGGCTTCCCTTTGGAGTACTACGCGGCCTACCGCGACTTACTGGTCCCTCACTTGGTTGCCCTCTTCCGACACGTGGTCGAGATGGGATCCTTCCCCTCGGAGACTGATGTGGCCACTATTGTGGTTATCCCTAAGACCCAACCACCCTCTCTCTCCTGCGCTGATTATCGCCCGATCTCCCTCATTAACACGGAGATGAAAATCTTCGCCACTGTCTTGGCCCAACGCCTCCGCCCCCTCCTTCACGATTTGGTCCACCAGGACCAATGTGGCTTTATGCCTGCCCGTGGTACTCGGCATTGCATACGTCGACTCCATCTCGCCCTAGCACACCGCCACCAGCTCACCCCGTATCTGGCCCTGCTTTTCATCGACTTTGAAAAGGCCTTTGATACGGTCAACTGGAGCTACTTGGAGGCTGTCCTCGCTACGATGGGATTTGGCCCCCTATTCAGGCGCCTTATCCGAGTTCTGTACTCTGACCCTAAAGCACGGGTTCTGACTAATGGTGCACTCTCCACGGCGTTTCCCATCCGGAGAGGCACCCGTCAGGGTTGCCCCCTTTCACCGCTCTTATTTGCCCTGGCGATGGAGCCCCTGGCCTGCCTCATACGCAGCGACCCCGACATCCGTGGATGGACTTGGGATCCTCACCATATAGATAAAATCGCCCTATATGCGGACGACGCCCTCCTTTTCCTTGCAGACCCCAAGTGCTCTGGCCCACGTTGCTTGGAGGTCCTCCACGCCTTTGAGCGGGTCTCCGGTCTACGGCTCAACCCAGCGAAGTCCACCCTAGTCCCCCTCCACCCGTCACGGGCTTGCTTTGACTGGCAGTCGACCATCCCCCTGCGCAGGCAGTCATTTAAGTACTTAGGAATCTGGGTAACCTTGCTCCCGGAGCTCGAGTGGGCCCTCAACCTTACGCCTCTAGTTACCAAAGCTAGGGCAGACCTCAAACGCTGGCAATCTCTTCCACTCACCTCTTGGCAGAGGTGCGCTTTTTAAAATGATGATTCTCCCCCGCTTTCTATATACTCTTCAAAACATAACCTTCCATCTTCCGGGGAGTTGGTTCCGTGAAATTGATGGTCTACTCACCCGATTCTTGTGGAAGGGCGGGAGGCCACGTATGGCTCTGGCTCACTGTCGTATACCCCCCTATGACGGAGGAATGGGTGTGACTAATCTCCACCTTTACTATTTGGCCACTAGTCTTATTGTCATCCATGACTGGTTTGCTGGCGGCTGGTCCGATCCAGCGTATCGGACTGAACTCCGGATTATGGAATTTCCACAGCTCCAGGCCTACTTATATGGGACCCCCCTACCACAAACCCTCCCCCCTGTCACTAGGGCAGTTTTACTGGCTTGGCGTATTGCCCTGCGCTACACGAGATGGGATGGAAAACTCACCCAACACACACCCTTGTGGCATGGTACCTGGCTGCACGAGACTTCGACCCTTCACAACTTTCGGCAATGGGATCACATCGGGATTTCGCTTCTTGGCGACGTCTGGGTGGGAGACCACATCAGAACCTTTTCTGACCTGCAACAGCGCCATTCCCTTCAAGCCACGCAATTTTATAAATATCTGCAGCTTCGGCATGCCCTCACTGTACACATTCCACCGACCACCCCCATTCCCGAATTCAGTCCCCTCGAGGCCCAGGTAATGATGGGGAACTTAGGTAGAGGCGGGGTGTCACGGATCTATCGCTCCCTTGTGAACAATGGCCCTGTGACCCTTGACCCGCTGCGCGCTCGCTGGGAGGGTTGGTTTGGCCCCCTAGAGGACGCAGACTGGCGGGATGCTCTCATGGCTCCCCAAACTTTGACGACCTCCTCCAAATTACGCCTTATCCAACTCTATTATCTTCACACGGCGTATCTTACTCCTGCGTGTCTCTACAGGGCTCGGTTGCGCTCCTCGCCGGCGTGTACGCGATGCGATCATGCACCAGCTGACTTTTATCATATGGTTTGGCAGTGCCCTGCCCTTGATTCATTCTGGGCGGGTGTGGAGTTGGAACTTACACAGACCCTGGGCTGGACGGTCCCCCACGATCCATTACGTCTCCTCTTGGGAGTGTTCGATGGGCTTGATGGCTCCAGAGCCGACAAAAGGTTCCTGGGCACTGCGCTTGCGGTGACCAAGCGGGACATTGCGGCAGTCTGGTCTCGGGCTAAACCCCCCATGGTGAAGATCTGGCAAAGAGGGGTAGATTGGTGTGCGACCCAGGAAGAACCTCTCTTTGAGGGCAGGGGTTGTCCTAAAATGTTTGAGAAGATTTGGGGTAAATGGCTCAACCTGTTGTTTTGATCGCCATGTATGCCCTTGTTTATCTGAATACATTCACGATATGGCCTACTCTGGGGCCTGGTACTCAGGTCGATGCTCCTGTTATCACTGTCGATGATCTCAGATGTAATGTGCAAGTTTCTATTGTCATTGTGAATCTTGTTTTTACTTAAATGCTAATAAACTTGATTATCAAAAAAAAAAAAAAAGATTTGAACATAAAAAATGTCTTCTACTCTTTTTGTACTTGCACTGCTGGCAACTTCTTCCTGCCTGTTCTCATGCTTGTTTGTTATAATTTTTTTTGTTATGGGGGAGCGGGACATAAATAACTGGGGAGTGGAGGTTGGAAAACAGTAATTTAATTAGAACACGAGCAGCAGACGGACACTAGGGGAGAATCAACAGATGCCAGATTCCAAGGGCAGACTGACGTAATGCTTAGGTGGTGCGCTGATGCAAAATGGTGGTGGTGAATGATGTTTGGTGCTCAGGTGGTGACACTATATGGTGTGGATTGGAGGTACGTTGTGGATTGTGGAGTTGAAATATGTTGTTTGGTGTGTAATTATGCGGCTGACTGAAAAGCGGGGGGGGGATTGCTGCATCGAGACAGCAGGTAAGAGCAGGGAGAGGCCACCGCCCCAAACCTCATGCCGCCCGGGGCAGACCGCTACGCCACTGGGGGAAAGAAAAGTTTTCACCCACCAATTTAGCCGCCTACCAAGAACGCATGTGTTTTAAGATCGGAGGGAGATACCGGAAATGTCTGTGGGACTGTAAACACTTCTACATACTGCCACACTATCGAGAGAGCGACGGGCAGCGTGAGTGGAAGAGGAAAGAAATGATACCTGAATCACATTGGGAGCAGCAGATAGGCACTGATTTAGTTGAATCAATCCGTGCTTGGTCCCTGCGCCACTGAAAGGATTGGAAGTGACAATTGGCCAGCACTGGCCAATAAAGGAGGCTGCAAAGAGGGGCACTGCAGCCAAGAAATGATAAGCAATGGGTGGGCTTCAAGCCCTTTTTGTAAACAATAGTGTTTCGCAAGCGAGACGCATGCACTAGCGGGCTCGACCCTAAAAATGATACGGGGACTTTCTGAGTCTAACGGTATACAGAGCATATGCATTCATACCAGGCTTAACGGCCAGAGCTGCCGGCCTTGGAGCTGGGGAATCGGGTTCGAGTCTCGGCATCGGCTCAACATCCTGTGATTTTGGGAAAATCACTTAATCTCCCTGTGCCTAACAAAAATGAATGTGTCCTTGTGTAGCGTAACTGGTGCTCATTTAAAGCGCTCCAATACCTTTGTGTCAAGTTTGCGCATTTATAAAACTGCAAAAAAAAGATAACAAATAAACAATGTCATCTGCACGCTGAAGATAACTAAATAATGCTCATTCTGTGGTCCTTCCGATGAGATCAATAGTTAGTCAAGTGCATATATAGGCGTAAATACCAACTTCTTATCAAAGTTTATGTTCTTCAAGTACCCTCAGGTTGACGTTATGAAAACAAAGGAGCAGAGGGATAAGGGAATTGGCTCAAGATCACACTGTGCATGAGTTAGAGAATCCTAGACAAGAATTTCAGCTCACAGGACATAAACCAAGTACCGTGGTACAGGAAATCACATGCACCCCTCAATCAGATTTAACATTTGACAAAAAAAAACATTTTAGGGACAAACAGGAAAATATGAACCATACGTGATTAGTTCAGCGTCCCTCTCTGTATCAGAGAAATTTGAATCAGAATTTGAGCCTCTCAGTTTTAATCTAGGGCACCTTTGCTCGCAGACCCTAGGTCATGCCTCCATCGGATATGATATGTGAAAAAAAAACACATGGATAAGTGGGCCGAAATGAACTATACTTAAAAAATTAGCTGAAGATCCCACAGTGAGTCAGTTAGAGAAATCTAGATTGGAAAATAAGTCTCCCAAATATAAAGCACGTACTCTTCCCTCTCCTTCAATTAGCTATAACACGAGTGAAAAAACACGAGTAAAAAAACGGACAAGTGGCCAAAATTGCTTACATGTAAAATAAAATAAAGAAATCCGAGAGCAGTAGTAAATCCATGGCATTAAAAACGTTTGGCATACAGATGGCGGACCAATTTCCTTCCCTGGCTTTAGTTATTTCCATGCATTTGGCTTAAAAAAAAATATAAGAATCAATATAGCCGTGTGCAGCGTGTTTCCTCGTTCAGTGCTCGTGAAAATGTAATTAAAGTGTTAGCCTGTATAACCAGGAAGGGGGCATACTAGCGTTTTTTCCAGAATAAAAATGCTTCCATATTTCATCCACGAGCCACAACCAGAAAACAAACACAAAGATAATGTGAGCAAATAAAAATGGTGAAATTCAAATTTACTGATGTAGTTCAAAATCGGAGAGTGGATTTAAAAAACGAGCAGCATCTTTAAAAGAAAATGCTGGCATGTGACATTGGGAGCATGTTGGTCACAGAGAAAAAAAAAAACCAGCTCGACCACCATCTGTTTCCAATTAACGATAATTGGAAACAGATGGCGCTGCTGCTCGCTCCCGAGCACCCTAGGCCAGGGGACAGAGAAGGCGGGACATGCACCCGCCTTGGACCAATTGCGTGCTGTCTTTCTTAGAAAGACGCACGCAAAGGCCAATTGCGGGTGATAAAAAAAAACACACGCACGAGTGTTCAGGGTTTAAAAGCCCTTACTAAATGCCTCGCAGGGCAACGCATGCGCGCTGGCTCATGCGAGACCTAAAAAGGAAGTGATGTATCAGGAGCACCAGTCAATGAGGAGCCACCAAAGAAGACCGACAGGAGGACCGTCAGCAGGAGTGACCCAATTAAAAAAGAGCAGGCGGCATTACACTCCTAACACTGATCACAGCATGTCTTGCAGACAGCACATGCACGCTGTAGCTCGACCTAAAAAGAGTGCATTTTCCTATCAATTTCTTTAATGTGCATGATTTAGCTGTCATTTAAGGGGTATGGTTATTTAAATGAGGTTACTTGAAGATGAAAGACCATAACAGTTTAAATATTTTGTCATTTACAACATAATGTCTTTGGCCCCGCTCCCTCACTCTGATAGACATTGCCCTTCTTTGGTGCTTTGCTGGACTCTTTCCTGTGCTATGAGCTGTCGTCCTCACTGCAGTGCCAGGCTGAGTCAGAGTGTTTCTTTAGTCAGGTTTTTGGGCAGCCAGGGGACTCAGTGAGCGGCAGGCAGTGCTGGAGGTGGCTGCTGTCTGTGTTACAGAGAGTGACTTGCCTGGCTGCTGCACTGCCACGCACTAGGCTGCTCTCTGGTCTGTCTCGGTCAGGCTCACCGCCGTGGCTTTGGTCAGGTCCCCACCCAGGAGCTCTGTGACTGACTGGTGTGTGGGCAGCTTGCCACTTGTATGTGTGCCCCCACCGGACAGGACACAGGGACTCCCCTGCACCCCACTAGCCATACACGTGCCCTAAGGTGTCAGGCTACCAAAAGTTCAATGAGGTGTCAATAACACAATATTATTCCTATTTTCCCCATCATTTCTTCTTTCATAACCCCCTTTTTCCTTTCATCTCCCCTTTCGCAGTCTCTTACCCATCCCCATTATTTCCACCTTTTCCATGCTGCATTTCCTTTACATTATCGCTCCCTATTCTGTTGCTGCTTGCTTTCCTAATCTCCTCTTTCCTTTTACATCCTCTTCCCCTCTCAACATAGGTCCACTTTCCTTTCCCATGCTTGTCCCACATTTCCTCATCCCTTCTTTCTTCCTCACATTAGTCACTCTCTGCTCTCACATTCCCCTTCTATCCAGACATTATCTACTCGCCCCCTTCACTAGTCCTTTGTAAGACCCCTCACCCACTCTGGCTCTCTTTCTCTTCTTACACCACTCTCGTTTTCACACCCTTCTCTCTACCCACTTCCTCCTCCACATGGCATGAACTGGTACAGTTGGAAGTGTTTTTGAATTCTCCATTCCCTTTATGGAGATGAAAATCATACCAAAGAATACAGTGGCTCTGCCTAGAATCTAAACCCCACATCTATCGCCCGCCACTGAAAAAGAAAATGAAATTGAACTAGTGCTACAGTGCAGGAGATACCCCATGACTCCCAGTGTGGCAGAGGAGACTGCAGTGAAGAGGACAAAGGGAGTCTCTTTCTGCGAAGGCTCCTGTGGAAGTAACAGTGGCCTTCCAGAGTTTTCCATGTTTTTGTACATTTCTCACTATAATCGCAATGCCGTACATTTACTTATAATTACTAAAATTGTAAACCTTATTCCCCTATGTTTTTTTAACCCATTTGCAATGAATCGCCTCATCAGGGTCCAGAAAGCATCATTAGTGGCTCCCTGTGGGCAATTCTATGTCAGGACTGGAGGTTCCGATTATGCTTCTGTTTTCTTAAGTACTTTTTAACAGCAGCCAATCACAATAAACTTTTGTAAAATACTACATTTCCCATGATACTATATTATCACGTGACCAACCATAGAGCCACTGCCCTGTATAACATCTCAACCACGTCATAGCGTTATTGGGTGAGGGAGTGTTTATCCTCCCAGAAGGGTGGCTGCAACCTGTGCCTGATTGTGCTTGTGGAGCGGGAGTTTTGCAAGCGAGGCCGCGCGTCTGCCTGACGCCCGGTCCTCTTTCATTGTTTCTCACACTGGGCAGCCCCACGCACACATGGCGGCCATCTTGACTGCCTCCGGTACTGGGAGGCTTGAACTGAATGCACGGAGATGCGTAAAAGGTTTCTCCAGGTCCCTGGCCCTCATGTTGCTCCCTAATGACTCCCTGTGGTTGGATCTGGCTCAGGGTTGGAAAATTGTGCAGACTCTTTGCCTAGAGCGGTGTAGGCAGACACTCCCTCCACCTTCTAACAGTGATTTATGATCTTGCCTGCTTTGGGGTAGATTGCTGCTCCACCTTATTGCTTTTAAGTGGGGCTTGATTGATTCCCCATACATTACATTAGTCTGTCCTCTCTTTCTTTTGGGACCCTGTTTCTCTGCTCTGCAGAACCTAACACAATGGCAGAATATTATCAGGAGGAATGTTACTACGATGACCCTGCTGGGTCACTGGAGCAAGACCTGGTTGTGGGGGTACAACACTCGGTTAACAAGGCCCTTGTCAGAGCCACCGAGCCTCTAAAATGCCATCTTTTTGGCTATGCAGAGCAACAAGGTTGGTTGCCGTCCCCCCAGGTGCGAGCCAAGTCCAGTGTAAAGTCCCCTAAGGGTCCCCACGCTGCTTACTTTGCGAGACTGGCAGACTCACTTAACTCGGATCATGCTTATAGTGCTTCTGGTGAGCTGCCTTTATCAGATCCCTTTCAAGAGGATGATGCTGGCTCCTCATCTCGCCAGAACTCTGACTAGGAGGAGGCACCTGGACCCAGCAAGCGAAGACGCAAAGCACGCCACACCGATCCCCGCCCTCAACAACAATTGCTCATGTTTGAGCCCGCCGACATTGTCCACCCTAAGTCCACGGCCTGGCTCCCGCCTCAGGAAGTGGTGGACTACGTGCAGTCCCATTTACGCCAGGCCTTCGTCAAAGAGGTGCGCGCGAGACTGCACTCCGAATGTCCCAGGCCTGATTTACCAGGGAAAGTCGCAGAGACCCCCGAAGTGGATCCTACGCTTGTCACATACCTTAAAAAGTTTTCGAAGGATCCCAAAAATGGGATTGACAAGGCCTGGCGATCCTGCCAGGAAAAATTATTGGATATGTATGGGCCTCTGACAAAAATCCTGGAGCTGGGATTCCGAGCTAAGGAATCGGCAATGGCCATTGACCCTGATGAGCTCATAGGGTGGGCACAAAGTGCTGTCTGCCAACTGGGCAATTTTAATTGCGCTATGTCCAGCGAGAGGCGGAGGTCTATTCTCCTGAAGCTAGACCCCACACTTACCAAACTGGCATCTTCAGAGTCAGGCCTGATTGCGCAGGGATTGCTGTTAGGCCAGCCGTTCTTAAAAGAGCTAGGTTCGTTGCTACCTTCAGCAACCTGGAAAATCCCTTTGCAAGGTCTTCAGACCAGTTTTTGGCAGGGTCGGATGATTTTGAGGGCATCTGTTCGGCCGTGGTTACCAGCAAGGCCCTCAGAGGGGTTACTACCAGCAACAGTATGGGGGATATCAAGACCCTACCAACCCCACCTTCTACCCCTCACAACGTTCCAATCAAAATCATTTTAGGAAGGGCCGCTATGGAGGACCCCAAGGAGCCGCTCAGGATTCAGGGACCACAGGTGAGAATTATTCTGTTTTCAGAAGTGGTTTTGGGGGGCAGGATTCAGTCTTTCCTGCACACTTGGCAATCGATCACGCAAGATGCTTGGGTTCTAGAGACAGTGCAGGGCTACAAACTAGAACTTTACAGCTCCCCCAGGCAGTTCTCCCCTGACCCATAATATGTTTTTCCCGTCAAGAGCAAGATTTTATCTTTTCCGAGGTTCACACCCTTCTGCAGAAAGGGGTCTTGGTGCCCACGGATGCTCACCCTCTCAGGTTTCTCAGCTGTGTCTTCTTGGTGGAGAAGAAAGGTGGCGGCTCTCGACTTGTACTAAATCTCAAAGACTTCAATGGCTGGGTTGTATACCCTCACTTCCAGATGGAAGGCATCCATCTGTTACGAGATCTTCTCCAAGAGGGAGATTGGATTGTCTGACTGGATTTGAAGGACGCATATCTTTCCCCATTTTCCCGCCCCACTGACGCTTTCTGCAATTCATGTGGCAAGACGTCTGTTATGAGTACAAGGTCCTCCCCTTCGGACTTTTCTCCGCCTGTGGTGCTTCACAAAGCTCCTGCTGCCGGTAGTAGAGTCCTTGAGGGCTCAGGGTGTCCGTCTGATTGTTTATCTGGACAACATCATTATCATGGCGTGCTGTCCTCGTCTGGTTGTCACTCACCTGGAATGTTCGATCACCCTGCTCCAGGAGTTGGGATTTATTGTGAACTCACAGAAATCGATTCTGATCCCTTCCCAAAGCATAGATTTTCTGGGGTTTCAGATCGATTCTCTTCAAGAAGGAGCTGAGATCTATTCTGAACAGGCAGACTGTGTCCTTGCGGTCGATTGCCCGAGTAGTGGGTTTTCTAGTCTCATTGAAACAGCCCATTTTTCCTGCCCCACTGCTTGTGTTTGCTTTGTTCGCCCTAAGTTGGCAGGGTATGCCCAGACGTGGGTCCTTTGCTCACTTTGCCACTGGATTCAAGCTAGCCTGGCTGATGAGGGCTGTTAGCCCGAAACTGGTCCCAGGATGCTTGATTCCGGTCCAGGGAAGATATGGCTTGGCAGTTCGGTCTGGACTGTTCCCATGAGGCACAGGGTCAAGACTGATTTGCATATAGCTGTGTCTGACCTGGGGTGGCAAAGTGAGCTAAAGAATGATGATGGATTCAACCCAGATCTGTGATAGGGGGTGAGTGTTTGAAAGGTTTCAGCACTCCGTCCATCATCTCCTTGTGTTTGCTTTGTTCGCTCTAAGTTGGCAGGGTATGCCCAGACATGGGTCCCTTGCTCACTTTGCCACTGGATTCAAGCTAGCCTGGCTGATGAGGGCTGTTAGCCCGAAACCGGTCCCAGGATGCTTGATTCCAGTTCAGGGAAGACATGGCTTGGCAGTTCGGTCTGGACTGTTCCCATGAGGCACAGGGTCAAGACTGATTTGCATATAGCTGTGTCTGAACTGGGGTGGCAAAGTGAGCTAAAGAATGATGTTGGATTCAACCCAGATCTGTGACTGGGGGTGAGTGTTTGAAAAGTTTCAGCACTCCGTCCATCATCTCCTTGTGTTTGCTTTGTTCGCCCTAAGTTGGCAGGGTATGCCCAGACGTGGGTCCCTTGCTCACTTTGCCACTGGATTCAAGCTAGCCTGGCTGATGAGGGCTGTTAGCCCGAAACCGGTCCCAGGATGCTTGATTCCGGTCCAGGGAAGTCATGGCTTGGCAGTTCGGTCTGGACTGTTCCCATGAGGCACAGGGTCAAGACTGATTTGCATATAGCTGTGTCTGAACTGGAGTGGCAAAGTGAGCTAAAGAATGATGATGGATTCAACCCAGATCTGTGACTGGGGGTGAGTGTTTGAAAAGTTTCAGCACTCCGTCCATCATCTCCTTGTGTTTGCCTTGCATTATCGTGCGCTGCAGAGACTAAAAATTTGACATCTACAGAAAGGCCTCAGCTATGCCAAACAGATTCTCCTCTCAGAGGAAGTGAGGTCAGAGATGTCGTGGTGTCGGAAATCGCCGTAGACCACAATGGAGGACTTCAGTGAAGATGACGCTGGCGAAGAAGGTGAAAGAGTCCGGTTTCAAGATGAGAGCTACCTGCAAGCAGAGGGGACAGAGTCTATGCCACTCAGGAGTGACCAGCAGGCACGGAAGACAAATGCCCACCGATGTGTGGGATGAAGGAGAGTTGACGGTGCCCTTGAAGTTGCAGCTGGGCGGACCAGGCAAAGCTGTGGAAGACCAGGAGCCGTTCACGAGCTGTCCCATGTCGGATGTCAAGAGCCAGGGGGTCAGTGTCCGGCAGAGGCACCAACAAGCCTTGGCAACAGCAACCAACGTAGTAGTCGAAAAAGGTGCAGTGTCGGGACCAGCAAGGTCCAAGTGACTCACCACAAGCAGATTAACAAAAAGAGAAGTTGTCACCGAGCCTTCTCCGGCACTGCCCCTAAGATATGGAACTCTCTTCCACCAGAAGTACGCAGAATCTCCTCATCGACGAAGTTCAAAGCCGAAGCCAAAAGATTCCTAATGAACAAATTCCTGCCCTAACAGGGATGGACTCTCATGTCCTGTGGATATATATCCTTATACCATTGCTCTTTCATTCTGTCATGGCTCCCCGTTACTGCATTCTGTGTCTTCCCTATTGGCCCGCCTCCTCACTATCTTGGTTGAAACTGTACTGTAATATGTGACATTTTTTTTCTCCCCCTCCCCCCCTCTTATTTGCTATGATTATTGCTTTTGTCCATCCGCCCTTCTTATTGTAAAGCGCTCTGATATCCCTCGGGATCTTGTTCGCGCTATATAAAACTTTATCAATAAAAAAAATTATAATAAATAAGATAAGTCAGAGCAGGCCCTGAGCAAGCAGGGGAGCCCCCTGGAGCCAAAGAAGACCCTCAAGAGGACCCACAGGCCGAAGGCACAGGAGTCGCAAGAATACCTCGAGTAGCTCACCAAAGGATTAAGGCCCACGGTGCAGAGGATGCGGTGCAGGTGAAGATCTTGGTTGCAGGAGATGCTTGAGGCCGGAGCTTCTTGGAGCCTGAAGATCTCTGGTGAAGAGAGTCAACAAGCCTTGGCAACAGCAAGTCGACACGGTGCACAGGGGTACTGCTCCAGCGGTTCAGACGAGGGATACTGGCTTCAAATTTGCTGTGAAGACAGTGCAGGCCTCAAGGGAGTTGCAGAACCACCACCTGTGTTGCTGAACCTTTCGGAGTCCGTAGGAGCTCAGGAACAGCAGACCCGGCAGCTTCGTTGCAGTGCCTGCAGATGCAGTGAAGTGACTCTTTCACTTCAAGGGAGATTCCGTTGGGTGTCTTGGATGTCCACAGGCCTGGAGAAGAACCTGTATGGAGCACAGGCGACGCAGAAGACTGACAGGACGACGAGACCAGGAGCAGCAGGAGTCTTCTCAGTTGCAGTCTCTGTTCCCAAGGTGAAGTCTAGCGAAGTCCAAAGTGCTTAGACGGTTGAAGATGAAGTGGTTTCGGATCGGAATCTTGTGCCACAATGAATCTAGGGACCCACCCACAGGTAAGCCCTTAAGTACCCTAAGGAAAGGGTTGGGACGATTCAGGGGTTCCCTCCCAGAAGAGGGGCTGGACAGTGGGGAGGATACTCCCATGTCCTTTGTCCAGTTTCGCGCCAGAGCGGGAGCCAACAGCTCCCTGAACTGGTTTCAACTAGAGTATGCAAGGAGGGCACCAAATATTCCCTTCAAAGCAGTCTAGTGGCGCTGGCCACCGCCCCCACCCTGTACCAATACACTTAGTCCTGTCTGGGAAGTGGTCACACCTCCCTGTGACAGGAAACCTATTGTCCTGCCTTCCCCTGCTCGAGCTTGGCTCAGCAGCAGGAGGGCAGAATCCTGTCTCTGGTCAGCAGCAGCCACAGTTTGCGGTCCAGGTCTAGAAGCCTGGTACTGGAAGCACTGAGGGCCTCCCGGAGGAGCTTTACCAGTTTAGAGATAGTCATCGCGTAATGATGCATGGCCACTCTATGTATCGTAATGGCTGATGCACTTACAGCCTGGGAGAATGGACTCCGTGGATTGTAGGGGTGTCCTGATCATGCAGGGGCACCCTCACACTTATAACCGAGCACCCTGCCTTCAGGATTGAAAGGCCTGCCTTAGGGGTGACTTATAGGTTTTAAGTGCAGTGACCTCAGATATAAGGAAACTTATATCTGTCGTAGGTGGTGCTAGCACCAGCTTACACAGGCTGCAATGGCAGGCCTGTAGTCTCAATTTGAGTGGTCCCCCATAGGTAGCATAATACATGCTTCAGCCCATGGGGGACCCCTGGTGTACCTATGCCCTGGGTACCTTAGTACCATATACTAGGGATTTACAAGGGTACATCCGTAGCCAATCTGGGGGTACCTAAGTACCCACGATGTCCAATTTAGGGAAGAAGCACAGAGACTAGGGTCCTGATTAGCAGGATCCCAGTCAAGCTAGTCAGTAAAACATAATGAGACCAGCAAAAAGTGGGGGTGACCAAGAAAGCAAATCCTACTTTCCTACAATGGTTAATAACTTTAGGTCTCCCATTTCGGCAGGTCATGTTCCGACTGATGGTAAACCGATAGGGGAGCATCACATAGTGTGCAAGCTTTTGAGGGGCATCCGTATGATCCATCCGCCTCTTCCTAAGTACTTGGTGTAGTGGGATGTGCCCATTTTCCTACGGTTTTTAGATTTGTGGCCGGATAATAAGTCTCTGTCGCAGAAGCAGCTGTCAGCCAAGCTTACTATGCTGCTCTGCCTCGTTTCATGTAAAAGAGTGTCTGACATCCATGCTTTGGATTTGGCGGGCCGTGCTTTCTACCTTGAAGGGGTTACCTTCTCCATTTCTAGACGCACCAAATGTAATATTTCTTCAGTTTCTTTTCCTGCCTTTCTGGATAATCCCAAACTGTGTGTGGTGCAGTGTTTGAAGGCGTATGAGGTGAGTACTGCAGAGTTTCGTACTGACATGAGGATGCAATTGTTGATCGTCTTGCAGAAACACTTCATCCAGTGACCCCGGCCACGCTTGCGAGATGGGTGCGTTGGCTTATGTGTGAAGCAGGCATTGATGTGTCCATGTTTGGGGCCCATTCAGCGAGCGTCGCGATGTCTTCTAAATCATTTGCCTTAGGTGCTAGCCGCTTTGACATTCTGAAAGCGGCCGGCTGGTCGGCAGAGTCTACATTCACGGCATTCTATTGTAAACCTATTGTTGATGTTGCTTCTGTTGTGGTGGCTATGATTTAAACAAGCATAATCGGAGCCTCCAGTCCTGACATAGAATTCAAAACTTGCATACATTTGTGACAAGAATTTTCAATTCTATTAAGGACACGGAGGCGAGGATTATCCTACCCATGCTATATGTTGTACAGTTCATTTATGTAATTGCTCTGTTTTCTACTGTTCCCTCCCTATTTTGAATGTCCTTCAATTGTGACGTGTGGTGAGGTCAGTTTTACGGCTTCCATTTTGCTTTATATCAGGTTCTGATGGCAAATGATCGCTGGAGTGGGGGAAGTTCCTGCACTCCTGGATCCCTGGAACTGTGAGGAGTTAGTTCCCCATGGGGACATTCAGCTCTCTCTCTCCAGATGTTCGTCGATTTCCGCTGGACGGAGTTACGAGGCTGACCCAGGTTGGGTCTCAAGTTTGCTGTTCCTGAGAAGGGATACCCTGTTGTTGCAGGATCCTGATTTCAGATGTTTTCTAACGCTGTCTGTTTTCGAACAGCATGAACTGTTTCTTCTGATATCTGCACAAAGAAAGAGGATACAATGACGTGGTTGAGATGTTATATAGGGCAGTGGCTCTATGGTTGGTCACGTGATGATATAGTATTATGGAAAATGTAGTATTTTACAACATTTTATTGATTGGCTGCTGTTAAAAAGTAGTAAAGAAAATAGAAGCATAATCCTCGCCTCCGTTCCTTAATAGAATTGAAAATTCTTGTCATGAATGTTTGCAAATTTTAAATTTTGCTTGTTTCTGATTGGAGTGCATGACGTGTATGTTTTGTATTAACCATGCTGTATGGCAAACTCAGAAGTAGGCTTGCAGCCCATGGGGCTAGATGACCTTGTTTCATGCATTCACACATACTTACATAACATATGCAACAACAGACAGGCGTCAATATCAGAACATAAACGCAGCTGGCTGCGAGATTGATGTGTGACGTGATCACCATCAATGATGTCCTATAGTTAGGGGGAAGGAAAGCTGGAGCGAGAGATTGCTCCCCCCCAGTGGAAAGCATCCTGCAGTGCAAAGGAAAACAGCAAGCTATGCCTACTGCTTGGTTGGGACAAATTAGCTGCTGTGCGCGTCTAGAAGAACAACAGAAGGTGCTGCCGAATCCACGTGGCCCAGGAAGGCTCACAATTATTTTTTTAAAGGAACAAATCCGCACTGGCGGCTGCGCCGCTTGAAACAGAAAACACTTCTCTGTTAAAGTTAATTGTGACTATAGCAGTAAGAGAGTCCAGGTCCAGCAGGTTGCATAAAATTGCATGTGATAGGCAGGAAGCAGCAGT
>CAWUFW010023998.1:0-66823 GCA_963921515.1 Calotriton arnoldi | reverse complement strand
CAAAAGGTCTGCAGAACATCAGACCACAAGAACCCCCAGACCCCTCCTGCGCATTTACTCACATTGTTGTAAGCAGTATACACTGCATATACACCAAGAATGTCCAACTACGTCTCAGTAGCGCTAGAATTTTACACTGGTAGGCTGGCTTACCACAAGTCGTTCTATGGCCCCCGATATCAGGCGGTAAATAATTCAGGATAGATCTATATCTCTGAATTTGCCCACCTGACTAAATCTTCCCACATGTTTCCTGTGTGGGCATCCCCGCGCCTTAAACACAGCCACCTCCGCCCGACATACATCTGTCTAGACTTTTCCTGTGCTGGATACAGATGGCGGGACGTATTTTTCCAATGTTGTGCTATGTCCCGCTTGGCTAGGTGAGGCCCAAAATAGCAGGTGTTGCTTATACTTGTTCCCCAATGTCTTCAGTGCTATGTAAGAGTGCCAATCTAGGGTCAGGACGGGATATCCTATGCCAGACACGTCCATGCAAGAAAGTACACTAGACCAGAAGGATTGTATTGCTCCACAGCTCCACACCGTATGTAAAAACTATACCCTCATCTGCATGCAGCCAAGACAAGTAGGAGACGGGATTACTCCCATTTTCCATAGGCGAAGACGTTGCATAGTATGTACCCTGTGGAGGCATTTGAATTGGATGAGCCGATATCTAGGTGTGGAGACGGCCAGATTTCTGGGACTGGCTAATGCCTCTGCCCAATCGTCATCTGTCAAGTTGTAGATCTGCCTCCCAGGCAGCCCGGTGCGTTGATGGTGGTCTTGGAGTTCGCTGAGAGTTTGATAGATTTGTCTAATTTGTGGGCCCCAAGGCCCCGATCAAGCAAACGCCCTCCAGTGGGTGGAACTCCGGCAATGACTCAATTGTCGCGATTGTGAGGGCCAATGCGTGTCTGGAGCTGTAGGAAACGGTGGAACTGTGATTTATGAATAAACTCCATCTGAAGTTTTGAAAGGATTTAAGGGTGGTCCCTGCATCACGCTCCCCCAGCCGGCAGACGCCAATACTCGCCCCATCTGCGAAACCCCATCAATGACGCAACCGTCGGGAGAAATGTGCCTTTGCTATAGGGGAGTGACACGCCTGCCAACGAATTTCACCAGCCCATGGTCTTAACCGTCGCTTCCACACCTGAATGACCACTCTGCAGGCAGGAGGAAGCGCCATTAGGGGGAATTACAAAGAGGTGGAGCAGGGGGTGCCTCCATAGCCGACCGTCTCACTCTGTGCGCAGGCCGGATCAGCATGGGGAGCCATGCCACCACTATGATTACCAAGAGATGCGAGTCTAATAGTACGCTCGAACATCCCGTTAATGCCCCGCAGTGACGTGGACTGTATGCAGGTTGCAAGCGCCACTGGATCGCGCCCCCTGCCATAAGAATCTATTCAGTAGAGCATTGACCTGAGCAACCATGACGGGGGAATAGGGTATGATAATTCTGGAGCTCTGTAGAGTAGGGCGGGGAAGAGATACCATTTTAAAATTGCAGACCTGTCGTAGAGTGATAGGGGCAACTGAGACCAGATCGTTGTCTCATCTCGGACGGCGGAGAGCAGCGGGCAATATTATGCCGATTTCAGGCATCATCGGGGCTGCGAGTTACAATGACCCCTAGATACTTTGAGGCCTGGGTATCCGCGATGAGCAGTTGCGATGCCCATGCCTGGTTTCTGGTCCCCGTGTATGGTAGCATCAGCATTTAGGACGGGGTTAGCACGAGACCGGAGGTCTCTTCAAAATGCTAGGCGATCTGGAGTGACATGAGGGCCCAGAGAACCACGGATCGGACATAAAAACAGGACATCGCAGCGTAAAGCGCGATCCTGCTCCGAGTATTCCGCGCCTCCAGTCTAATCCCCTGACCACAGAGTCAAAGTGCACCCATGCGGCCAAAGGTTCACCCCGCTAGCAATAAGAGTGGGGACAGGGACACCCTGTCGGGTAGCCCCCTGCGACCGGAAAAGGGGCAGAGCAGTCGCCGGTCCGTCCGAATCAAGCTCGTGAGGCTGTGTATGTGCCTACATACGCCAGGAACCGGGGCCCCAAATTGATGCAGTTAGGGAGTTTAAAGGTACGCCCAACTCAAGGAGTCGAATGCTTATCTATGTCCACTCATTGTGAGCGCAGGGCGTCCCCAGGCGCAAGGCTTCTGCGATGGCTATGTACCCGCTTAATGTTGTGTCTGGTAGAGCCGCCAGGCATGAAACCGGATTGGTCCGGATGCACCAAAGCTTGAATACAGGTGCGGATGCGATCGCCAAGACCCTGCCCAGCAGTTTAGGCTCAATGTTTAATAGAGAGATAGGGCGGTATGAGCCCGGGTCGTCCGTGGGTCGGCCACGAGAAAAAGACCACGATCTCGGCGTGCCGCTAATCAGGGGTAGAAATGCGCTGCTCTAGGGCTTCGCTGGCGCCCCAACAGATGTGGACCCAGGATAGCAGTGTGTCGGCTCAGGAATTCAATGGAAACCCATTTGGGCCCGGGGAGCTGCCCGGATGCAGATTGGATAGAGATGCCTGCAGCTCATCCAGAGTAATGGGCTTATCTAGTGTATCGCGTACTCATCGAAGACGGTGGGGTGGAATATCTGCTAAAAAGGCCTATCAGGGGTGCCATCACCTCCCATTCTTCATATAGCCAGCTCAGTGTAGTACTGGGCAAATGTGCCTGACCCAGCAGCCGTGGGGAGGAGCACATACTCGCCGTCAGGGACTTCAGAGTTAGAACTGTTGTGGACATCGAGCCTGACACAGTCTGTGGAGCATCGGCTTGGACTTACACGCCCACTGGCAGATTCCTGGTATTGAGTCATGAAGCCACGCCTCCTTGGCGGCGCCAGTATGGTTGATGAAGCTGTTGCTGCATGGAGGAGATTATGCGGGCAGCGGGGTCAGATCTCTGACTAGTTGGGCCTGCAGGCTTAACCTGCCGGTCCTCCCAGTTCCCCACCCGTTCCAAGCGCCGGCGCTTCTCCTGGCGAAGCTGGATGTCTGCCCCCGAACCGTAGGTTTAAGGGCTTCCCAAAGGAGAGATTCTAGGACGATTTGGACCCTACATTGAAAACTGAAGTAGTCCTGTATTGCCTGCAGGAGCATCTCCTGGTAGTCTCACGCCATGAGAGACAGGAGACATGCGCCATCTACGGGGGCCCGATGTGTCTGAAGGCGCAGCTTGAGTTGATTGGGGAGGATCAGATAGGCCCGGGCAAAATGGAGGTGTGATACTCCGATGTATGTAAACATGGGGGGAGGAATAAATAGTCTAGGCGGAGAGGGTGGGATGTCTGACGAGGTATATGTAAACCCTGCTTCTGAGGGTGGAAAGTCCGCTCAAGAGTCTGCCCAACCCAGTGTGTGTGCTAAAGTCTGTAATTTGATCGAGGAATGTGGCTTTGCGGAAGTGCACGCCACTCCGTCTCGAGGGGTCATAATGTCATTCCAATCCCCCGCCCAAAATCATCAAGCTCTGAAGGTCCTCCAGGAGTTGTGTTAATTTGTCTACAAATGTCTGTCCCAATGGGAGGAGGGGCGATATGCTCCCAATGGTGATCTGTTCACCCGCTTAGGTTTGAAGGATAATCGTGGTAAAGGTCCACCTGATCCAACCAATGGCTGTTACTTGGAGCGGCACTCACGATGAACAAGTATCGCAACAAAGGCCGCGGGCGCCCTACAGCCTGAGTGGTACACCGGTGGCAAACCGAACCTGGACAGGCAGGGGGTTTTAGTGCCCAGGAGATGAGTCTCCTGTAATAGTAGGATGTCCGCAGAATGCCGCTTGCCAATTGGAAGCACCGCCCCGCTTGACTTGTTGAGGATTCCCGCATATCTCCATGCCATTATGTTGAGTTTCTGCAGTGGGAGCTCCTACGTGTGTCCTGCAGCTACACCCACTTTCTTTAGTGTGTAATGGCCTACAATGTAGTGGGGTGTCGAAGCTGGTAGTCGGGGTCTAGTGCGAGAGCAACATAACAGTAGCGGTAATATAATTGAACTCCCCATTCCCTCCCTGGCCTCCACCCTCTAATATTTCCAGGAATCCTGAAGCATCGGTCGTGAAATCCTTACCTAAGCTCCACAGGATGACTCAAGTGGTTTCCCCAATGATCCCCTCTACCCAACTTTGCCCAACATTTCCTACACGTCCGGGCTGGAGTTATGGCAAATACCCTCGTATGCAGAGAGTGGCCCAGGCACCTTAAAAACTAACATCGCCCCATGGAGTCCCTGCTACAAGGCCTTGATTACAAGATGTGATGGAAGACGAATGTTCCATGGCCAATGCAAGATCAGTCAGCTGTCTCTGGGTGGCTCCTTGGCACGCCAGTTGGAGCGTGGACCGAGGGCGTTTGCTGTAGCTTGATTTTCCGGCCGGCCGCTCCGCGGTGAGAGCCCTGTGAAGAATCCGAGTCCGGCGGTGGCGGCGAGTGAGGCTTAAGGGTTGCCCGTCCGTCCAGGCAAAGATCCTCTGGTGAATTGAAGAAAAGAGTCTTGGCATTAGATTATCTTCATACGAGCGGGAAAGCCAGCAGTGCATATGAGATGTTCAGGTCGCGCGTAGTCGTCGTTTGGCCTCAACAGCTGATTGCCGCTGCTGCTGCACCAGCCGGGTGTGGCCTGGAAAGACCATTATGGGACGTGAGTCAAGACCATTTTGTCCTTGTGGAGCCAAGAGCATGAGGATGGCATCTCTGTCGGCGTAATTGAGAAGCCTGGCGATCACCGGTATGTGTTTGTTGTTGTGTGACCAGGAATCATCCATGCTGTTTGGAGGTTGCAGCTTTTTCCATGACAACACTTACCTTTTGGTCACTGTGATGATGGGGGTTTAGACCCCATTGCCACAATGTTCAAAATGTGCTTCAGCTATGGACCCCACACTTACCTTTTGGTCACTGTGATGATGGGGTTTAGACCCCATTGCCACAATGTTCAAAATGTGCTTCAGCTATGGACCCCACACTTACCTTTTGGTCACTGTGATGATGGGGGTTTAGACCAGGGGTGGGCGGAATTTGCGAAGTTGCCTTCCGCAAAATTCCGCGAAACGGCAAGAAATCTCCGCGAGCAAGCGAAATTCCCGCGTGCTCGCGGAGATTTTGCTGCGCCACGTCAAAGTATCACCTGTAAAGTGGCGCTACTGTGTTTGACGTGAGAATAAAACCAACCTGGTCACCGTGTCTTGCTTTATTTATTTATTTTATTTATTTGCCGCTTATGCGCAGCGTGCCGTGCTTTATTTATTTATTTAGACGCTGCACTTTGAAAGAGAAAAATGAAAGAAACAGACTGCTTTTCCAGCAACAGAGTTTCATTCGATTTTGGATCCATTTCACTGGGGAACAAATGCTGCAAGTCCTCCACTTGCCGTAGCTTTTTCGGAAAGGTTCTTCTTAATCTTCTTTGCCCACTCAATGGCAGCAGGATCAGTAGTAGGTACGTGCTGGGCTGCAGCAGGTTTGGCGTTCCCTTCTGCAGCATTCTGTTGCGATTTAGCATCGCCGTCAGCAGTCAGCACTAGACTGCCGCACACCGACATCTGCCTTGACAGAAGCCCTTCCTATGTGCCTGGCAGAGCTCGTCCACATCATCTGTCATGCTGCTGCTTTCGTTTCTCCTTCCGCTTCAGGTTCCTCTTTGCTGTCTTGGACAGCCCAGACCTCGCTCTCTGCTTTCTGGACTGTCTTGCCAGCAGGAGCTTCATCGGGGCTAAGACCTGGCGGAAGGTCTGGTTTGCTTTTGAAGAAAGAGAGAGAGGGAGGGATGGAGGGAGGGAGGGAGGGAGAGAGGGGAGGCAGAGAAGTGGACACTCGTGGTGAGGTTTAAAAATACCCCATGGGTCCCGAATTCCGTTCCGCCGCGGATCGCGGACGTTTCGACATTTTCGCGTTCCGCGCGTGGAACGCGTAAATGCCGAGAATTTCGCAAGTTCCGCGAGCGGAACGGAATTTGCCGCCCACCCCTAGTTTAGACCCCATTGCCACAATGTTCAAAATGTGCTTCAGGTATGGACCCCACACTTACATTTTGGTCACTGTGATGATGGGGGTTTAGACCCCATTGCCACAATGTTCGAAATGTGCTTTAGCTATGGACCCCACACTTACATTTTGGTCACTGTGATGATGGGGGTTTAGATCCCATTGCCACAATGTTCAAAATGTGCTTCAGCTATGGACCCCACACTTACCTTTTGGTCACTGTGATGATGGGGGTTTAGACCCCATTGCCACAGTGGTCATGGTCTGCTTGCATTGTGGAGGCCACACACATTTATGTGTGACACATGTGATAGGGGGTCACATTGTATGTTCAATGTCATGTTCAGTGTTGTAGGCATTTGACACAGACTACACACGCTTGTCATGGTGTTGGGGGGATGTGTTTTTCTGACATTCCTTATGTTGGAGTATGCTGGTTGTGTCATGCATTACCCGTCCTATGAGTAGGGGTGGTGTGGGTGGTAGGCATCCAGCCCCCCTGAGTAGGGGTGGTGGTAGTGGTAGGCATCCAGGCCCCCATGAGTAAGGGTGGTGGTAGTGGTAGGCATCTAGGCCCCCATGAGTAGGGGTGGTGGTAGTGGTAGGCATCCAGGCCCCCATGAGTAGGGGTGGTGGTGGTGGTAGGCATCCAGCCCCCCCTGAGTAGGGGTGGTGGTCGTGGTAGGCATCCAGGCCCCCATGAGTAGGGGTGGTGGTAGTGGTAGGCATCCAGGCCCCCCTGAGTAGGGGTGGTGGTAGTGGTAGGCATCCAGGCCCCATGAGTAGGGGTGGTGGTGGTGGTAGGCATCCAGCCCCCCTGAGTAGGGGTGGTGGTAGGCATCCAGGCCCCCATGAGTAGGGGTGGTGGTAGTGGTAGGCATCCAGGCCCCCCTGAGTAGGGGTGGTGGTGGTAGTGGTAGGCATCCAGGCCCCCATGAGTAGGGGTGGTGGTAGTGGTAGGCATCCAGGCCCCAATGAGTAGGGGTGGTGGTGGTGGTAGGCATCCAGCCCCCCCCTGAGTAGGGGTGGTGGTAGTGGTAGGCATCCAGGCCCCCATGAGTAGGGGTGGTGGTAGTGGTAGGCATCCAGGCCCCCTGAGTAGGGGTGGTGGTAGTGGTAGGCATCCAGGCCCCATGGTAGGGGTGGTGGTAGGCATCCAGCCCCCCTGAGTAGGGGTGGTGGTAGTGGTAGGCATCCAGGCCTCCATGGTAGGGGTGGTGGTAGTGGTAGGCATCCAGGCCCCCTGAGTAGGGGTGGTGGTAGTGGTAGGCATCCAGGCCCCCATGAGTAGGGGTGGTGGTAGTGGTAGGCATCCAGGCCCCCATGAGTAGGGGTGGTGGTGGTGGTAGGCATCCAGCCCCCTGAGTAGGGGTGGTGGTAGTGGTAGGCATCCAGGCCCCCATGAGTAGGGGTGGTGGTAGTGGTAGGCATCCAGGCCCCCTGAGTAGGGGTGGTGGTAGTGGTAGGCATCCAGGCCCCCATGAGTAGGGGTGGTGGTAGTGGTAGGCATCCAGGCCCCCATGAGTAGGGGTGGTGTTGGTGGTAGGCATCCAGCCCCCCTGAGTCGGGGTGGTGGTAGTGGTAGGCATCCAGGCCCCCATGAGTAGGGGTGGTGGTGGTGGTAGGCATCCAGCCCCCCCTGAGTAGGGGTGGTGGTAGTGGTAGGCATCCAGGCCCCCATGAGTAGGGGTGGTGGTGGTGGTAGGCATCCAGCCCCCCCTGAGTAGGGGTGGTGGTAGTGGTAGGCATCCAGGCCCCCATGAGTAGGGGTGGTGGTAGTGGTACGCATCCAGGCCCCCATGAGTAGGGGTGGTGGTGGTGGTAGGCATCCAGGCCCCCATGAGTAGGGGTGGTGGTAGGCATCCAGCCCCCCTGAGTAGGGGTGGTGGTAGTGGTAGGCATCCAGGCCCCCATGAGTAGGGGTGGTGGTGGTAGGCATCCAGCCCCCCCCCCTGAGTAGGGGTGGTGGTAGTGGTAGGCATCCAGGCCCCCATGAGTAGGGGTGGTGGTGGTGGTAGGCATCCAGCCCCCCTGAGTAGGGGTGGTGGTAGTGGTAGGCATCCAGGCCCCCATGAGTAGGGGTGGTGGTAGTGGTAGGCATCCAGGCCCCCCTGAGTAGGGGTGGTGGTAGTGGTAGGCATCCAGGCCCCCATGAGTAGGGGTGGTGGTAGTGGTAGGCATCCAGGCCCCCATGAGTAGGGATGGTGGTGGTGGTAGGCATCCAGCACCCCCTGGGTAGGGGTGGTGGTAGTGGTAGGCATCCATCCCCCTATGTGTGGGGATGGTAGTAGTGACAGGCATCCAGCCCCCCCTGAGTAGGGGTGGTGGTAGTGGTAGGCATCCAGCCCCCTATGTGTGGGGATGGTAGTAGTGACAGGCATCCAGGCCCCCCTGAGTAGGGGTGGTGGTGGTGGTAGGCATCCAGCCCCCCCTGAGTAGGGGTGGTGGTAGTGGTAGGCATCCAGGCCCCCATGAGTAGGGGTGGTGGTAGTGGTAGGCATCCATCCCCCTATGTGTGGGGATGGTAGTTGTGACAGGCATCCAGCCCCCTCCTGAGTAGGGGTGGTGGTAGTGGTAGGCATCCAGCCCCCTATGTGTGGGGATGGTAGTAGTGACTGGCATCCAGGCCCCCCTGAGTAGGGGTGGTGGTGGTGGTAGGCATCCAGCCCCCCCTGAGTAGGGGTGGTGGTAGTGGTAGGCATCCAGGCCCCCATGAGTAGGGGTGGTGGTGGTGGTAGGCATCCAGCCCCCCCTGAGTAGGGGTGGTGGTAGTGGTAGGCATCCAGGCCCCCATGAGTAGGGGTGGTGGTTGTGGTAGGCATCCAGGCCCCCATGAGTAGGGGTGGTGTTGGTGGTAGGCATCCAGGCCTCCTGAGTAGGGGTGGTGTTAGTGGTAGGCATCCATCCCCCTATGAGTGGGGATGGTGGTAGTGACAGGCATCCAGCCCCCCCTGAGTAGGGGTGGTGATAGTGGTAGGCATCCAGCCCCCCCCTGAGTAGGGGTGGTGGTAGTGGTAGGCATCCAGCTCCCCCTGAGTAGGGGTGGTGGTAGTGGTAGGCATCCAGGCCCCATGAGTAGGGGTGGTGGTAGTGACAGGCATCCATCCCCTATGTGTGGGGATGGTAGTAGTGACAGGCATCCAGCCCCCCCCTGAGTAGGGGTGGTGGTAGTGGTAGGCATCCAGGCCCCTATGGGTGTGTATGACATTGGTGATAGCCATCCCGCCCCTATGGTTCTGCTGTTGCTAGTGTGCGTCATTTCTGCATCCCTATGTGTGTGTGACATATGTTGAGTACGTGTCGTTTGTTTGTGTAGTTAGTGGGTGTTTGACTTACCGTCTGCGCCGTACGCGTCCGTACCTGTTTCGGTAATAGATGTAGAGTATTGGTAGGACCTGTGCGATGGGATTCATGGTTGGTTCGTCTCGTTCGGGTTTCTCGTTGCTTGGACTTGTACTCGTCGCTGGCTTGTTCGTCTCGTAGCCGTGTATCGTCTTGTGGCGCGAATTGGAGCTTATGTGCGGCTCTCCCGGATGCTCTGACGTGCCGGACGTAGCGACGGGTTCGGCACGTATGGAAGGCGCATCGTACTGGTCCGGCCAGAAGGTGCTGTGTATTTGCTTCCGTGCGACTCGATTCGGCGTTTACAGATCCGGCTCGGGTGGGGAACAGGAGCTGGGATGGGTAAGTACGGCTCGCTCGGAATCTGTGCTGTTATGCGCATCGTACTTGCTTGTTCGGACGACTGTTCGAATCGGTCGGGAAACACGCATTCGGCTGGGTTTTTTTCCGGACGAATAGTGTTAGGTGCGCTTCTGGCCCGAATAGGAATCGGCCCCTCAGTGAAGAAATATGGAACAAGCAACTTGCAGAAAGAAAGGAGATCGGTATTCAATCGGGACTGTGCCGCGGCTGACATCCCGGCACACAAGTAAAACCAGAAATCCGCCGCACGCCACGTTACGCAGCGCGTACGACGGCGTGGTGGCCATCTTGGGTGTGGCATTACTATTTAATGCCACACCCGACTTCTGGAAGGTGCTTAGCTTTCCGTTGAAGTCACGGATACTCACAGGTTTCCAGGGACGCTTCTCCAGATGACATCTCGGCGCGGGCCCGGCTTTATCTCTTCTTTTCTTCTGGCGCACGATCGGCAAAACGGACACTTCCCTGCTTGAACTTGCAAAAGAAAAGAGAGAGAGAAAGCTAAGTATTTATTTTGTTTATTCTGGCGCCCATCGCAAGACAGAGCAATCTTCTAATGCGGTAACGCATAAAGCAAAGAACAATTTTTGGAACTTTTGGACTTGAGTTAAGAACAAAAGGAACTTGGCAAACACTATTGTGGATCTGGAGACTTATGTCAAAGCTAAAAGTCTCATAGTATGTTGATATGCAGAATATATTTTCTTGTGTTTTAATTTTCTTTTAGTGATGAACCACTTTCGGGAATTAGGCTGCAAGTAAGTGTTAGTGAGAGAAGACTTATATTTGAGCACACATTAAGATACAAGAATAAACAAAATGAGGAAAGGTATTAATAACCATATCCTTTATTTTACTCAGCAAAAAGAAGATAGAAAAAACCTCTCTTCAGAATTCCTGTTCACCAGAATTCCCAAGTCATTCCAAGTCATCACAACACTATCGGGATGCAGAGCCTACACATTAGAAGTCGCAGGTAGGGAGTTATTTAACTTCTTTCAAGACACTGTTATTAATAAAAGTAGGAATGTATGCAGGAGTTGGACACTTATAAAAAGGTTAATAAGTCTTGTTGCCTCGCAGGTCGACAACAGATTCCACCACAAGCGTCCAGGATTCCGGCCCTCCTCCCTGAACCCTATTGCGTAGCCTTAGTGATATAAGAAACTCAGGTTATCAGGTAGGGTGCTGGAAGGTTGGTTCATAACGTCTCTGCAAAACTCACCAGTGTACTTCTACAGGTAAGAGTGCATGGTTGTTCTGACACCAGCACCTTCTGTGACTTAATACTAATTGGAGTGGGAATAGTAAATTATATATCCTTATTGTCCAGCACCTTATGTGACTTAATACTAATTGTAGTGGGAATAGTAAATTATATATATTTAATGTACAGCACCTTCCCTGAGTATATATTAACTGGAGTGGGAATAGTAAATTATATATGTTTAGTGTCCAGCATCTTCCCTGACTTAGGGCATCATTACGATGGCGGGCGGACATAGTCCGCCCGCCACCGTAACGGAGCGCGGGACCGACAGCCGATGCTGCGGCGGTCCCGCAATGCACATTATGATGCGCTCGCCACACTGGGGGGCGCATGCTGTGCCTTTCACATTGCGGGTGGATCTACTGGCTGCAGACCCGCACGCAATGTGAAAGGACCGTGCACAGCATTGCAAGGCACTACGAGGCAGGCACCATGTGATGCCTGTCACGTAGTGCATTGCAATGAGGGGGGGTACCATAGGTACCCCCCATGTGCACCCCCCACCCCCCCAACACTCTGGGGGCCCGCAACAGGCCCCCAACAGCAAAAACCCCATACCTTTCCATGGCGGCAATGCCACCATGGAAAGGCTGATCACCGCCAGCATCATAATATGGATGGCGGTGTCTTGCAGACACCGCCACCATATTATGCCCCTTTTACGCCCGGTCGACGAGTCGACTGGCGGAAAAGCGGCAGACGGTCTTTCCGTCCGCCGCGGACCCCCCAGCCATACTAATATGGCGGGGGGTCAATCTGGCATGGATGGCGGGCGGATCGCCCCCGCCGGGCCAGCGGTGGCTACTGCCGGCCCGGCGGGGGCGATCTGCCCACCATCGTAATGGGCCCCTTTGTACTAACTGGAGTGGGAATAGTAAATTATATATCTTTAGTGTCCAGCACTTTCCCTGACTTAATAATTAACTGTAGTGGGAATAATAAATTATATATCTTTAGTGTCCAGCACCTTCCCTTATTTAATTCTGACTGGAGTGGGAATAGGAAATTATATATCTTTAGTGTCCAGCACCTTCCCTTATTTAGTTCTGACTGGAGTGGGAATAGTAAATTATATATCTTAAGGGTCCAGCACTTTCCCTGACTTAATAATAACTGTAGTGGGAATAATAAATTATATATCTTTAGTGTCCAGCACCTTCCCTTATTTAATTCTGACTGGAGTGGGAATAGTAAATTATATATCTTTAGTGTCCAGCACCTTCCCTTATTTAATTCTGACTGGAGTGGAAATAGTAAATTATATATCTTTAGTGTCCAGCTCTTTCCCTGACTTAGGGGGTCATTATGATGGCGGGCGGATCGCCATCGCCCGGCCGGCGGTGGCGATCCGCCCGCCATCACAACATCATTTACCCCCGCCACATTACCATGGCGGGGGTTTCCGCGGCGGATGGAAAGTCAATCCGCCGCTTTCCCGCCGGTCGGCAATCGTAACGATTGCTGGCCGGGTGGGACAGGGGGAATGATATGGTAGCAGTGCCTGGAAGGCACCGCCATCCATATCATGATGCCGGGTTTTCAGGGCCTTTCCATGGCGATGCCGCCATGGAAATGCCGGAGGAAATTGCTTTGGGGGCCCGTTGCGGGCCCCGGGAGAGTGGGGGCTGCACTTGGGGGTACCTGTCCCCCTACATTGCCACGCACAAGGTGGCAGGCATCGCACGGTGCCTGCCACGTTGTGCATGGCAAGGTGCAACATGCCATTTTGGCATTGCGGGGGGTGCTGCTTACAGCAGCACTCTCCGCAATGTTAGGTATACAGGATGCGACCGCCAGGGTGGCGGTCGCATCCTAATCAGTGGTGAGGGACTTACCCGGCCGGGGAACGTCTCCATTGCGCGGTGCGAGTCGTGTCCGTGCGAGTCGGTCGGTGCGGTTCGACCCGGGATCGAGTCGGTCGGAGCGGTCGGGACGCCCGGACGAGTCGGTCGGCGAATACGCATCGTACTCGCACGCCCGGACGCGCGTACGAATCGGTCGGGAAATAGGGCTCCGAATCGGATCCGGTTAAGCCGAATCCGATTCGTAGCCCTACCGGCCGAGATCGGAATCGGCCCCTTAGTGTGCAGCACCTTCTGTGACTTAATACTAATTGTAGTGGGAATAGTAAATTATATATCTTTAATGTGTAGCAACTTCCCTGAGTATATATTAACTGGAGTGGGAATAGTAAATTATATATGTTTAGTGTACAGCACCTTCCCTAACTTAATACTAACTGGAGTGGGAATAGTAAATTATATATCTTTAGTGTCAAGCAACTTCTTTGACTTAATACTAACTGCAGTGGAAATAGTAAATTATATAGGTTTAGTGTCCAGCATCTTCCCTGATTTAATATTAACTGCAGTGAGCATAGTAAATTATATATGTGTAGTGTACAGCACATTACTTTAGTTAATAATAATTGGTGTAGGGATATTATATTATATATGTTTATAGGTCTGTTATTTTTATTTTTTTTATAATATGTAGTGGTAATGTGTATGTATAATAATTTATTTTATATTTACAATTACAATAATCATAACAACAAATTTTGAAAATACATATTAGTTAAAAAATACATTGCATTAAAATATACGTTTTAGGAAAATATTTAATAAAAATAAATTAATAGAAAAATAATCAGACTTGTACATTTTTAAATGATCTTTATTTTCTAATAATAAGATAGAGTAAAAAAACATATTTTATTAAGGGAATATAATACACATGAAGAAACACAAAATAAATACACATTTTTATTTTGGTAACAAAGTATTTTGGATATATGTTTATTTGCATATGTTATATTTATGAACATACATATTTTTAACATTGTCATATTTTATGATACAGGTATTTATCTTTTGTTACAGAAAACATTTTTTGGTATTTTTGTTTAGTACATTTTTGTAACATACATTAATTTTTCAACATAATTTTACAGTTTATTTTTGCATGTTTAACAGTTAATAATTAACTACATATTTTCTTAAAATTAAAGAATATAACATAATACAGATTTATTCAAAAAATATTAACATTTTAACTGGTTAAAATTTTTTGTACATGTAATATATATTTTTAATAAATATTATTGTGTCAAATATTAATAATATTAATTATTACATTGTTACATTTTATATAAACATGTTTTTAAGAGGTAAGTTTTTATTTAACATTTGAATTTTTATTAATTTTTTTTTAAAAGCATTGTAAATAATACAAATAAATAAGTAATTATAATAATAATTAATATATTTTGTATTCATTATTATTATAATTTTACAATGTAGAAAAAATGTTACATTATTTTTAACATATAAGTAAAATATTGTTATATTTTTAGAAAATATATAAGTAATTTATTTATTACTGCATTAAATGTTTTTAAATTAATTTCAATCTTTTTTATTATTTAACGAGCCATATTTGTTTTACAGGTACTATTTTGTAACCGCTAACTGTTGTTTTGGGTTATTTCTGAGGGGACAAGCTCGCGGTTAGAAGCTGCGTCGCGTCGAGGAAGGTAAGTGTAATTTACTTTAATTAAACTAAGGGCCCCATTAGGATGGCGGGCGGACTTCAGTCCGCCCCCCACCCAAACGTTGCTGGGACCGGCCAACAGCGGTGCGGCGGTCCCGCACCGCAAATTAGGATGCAACCGCCACCCTGGCGGTTGCATTCCGCATCTATTACATTGCGGTGGGTGCTGCTGTAAGCAGCACCTGCCGCAATGCCAAAGAGTCATGTCGTGCATTGCCATGCACAACGTGGCAGGCACCGCGCGGTACCTGCCACCTTGTGCATGGCAATGCAGGGGGGTACCAAAGGTACCCCCTAAGTGCAGCCACCCACCCCCCACCCACCCCGGGGTCCCGCAACGGGCCCCCAAAGCAACTCTCGCCAGCCTTTCCATGGAAAGGCTCAGTTTACCTCCCATCCTAATATGGATGGCGGTGCCTGCTAGGCACCGCCACCATATTCAGGCCCAATACCGCTGATATAATCGTGACGATTGCCGACCGGCGGAAAAGCGGCGAACGGACTTTCCGTCCGCCACGTTGCCCACCACCATTGTAATTTGGCGGTGGGTAACTGTGGTTACGATGGCGTGACGGTCGCCACCGCCGGCGTGACGCCATCATAATCACCCCCTAAGTTTTTACTGGAATTTGAATGTAGTTAGGTGGTAGGTAGTGTGTCTAGTGTTAGGTGGTTGTGTTTTTGGTGTGTTTTAGGTGTTAGTTATATTTTCGCAAGATATCGATAGTTACTGTTTGAGGCCTAGTGTAGAGAGGTTAGGATATGTACAGAAATGTGTTCCTGTGGTGTTAAAAGTGTTTGTAAATGTATTTAATTATAGTGTATGTGTATGTTTGTGTGGGTGGGTATGTTTTTTTACTTTTTTATAGGTTTTCCTTTTTCGAAGTCGCGTTTTGGAGAAGATACCGTTTTTTTAATTAAGAAGTGTGTATTAGTATTTTAAACTAATATTTATTTAACACTTTCTTAATTTTTCGGGTTTTCCTGGAGCGTATTTGTTTTTTACATATATTTTCGGGTTTTTTATGGTTTCATCGAGTTGGATTTATCGACCCAGGATTATTATTGAAACACTTGGATTTTTGCATTTTTTTGGGGGTTAATTTTTACAATAATTTGGATTGAGAGACACCTGGATGGATTAACAATATTTGGAATATCTTTTCTTCAGCTACACAAACCGTAAGTAATTTAATTATTTAATGTGGGAGGGAAATGTTGAGAAACATATTTTTAATATCTGTTATATTTTGTAAAATTTAATTAAGATGTCTATATATTTATATTATTAAAATAAATATATATGACAAATTATTTATATTTTACAAAATTTCTAAATATTATATGTATATATACAGTTTGTGTTTTGCAGAAAACTATTTTTAATTACTGTAGATTAATATTTTAAAGTATGGTTTTAGCTATTAGTGATAGGTATTCTAGGCCTCTTGTGCTTGGGTATAGTGTTACCTGACTTTGTAGTAATTCAAACATTTTTTTCGTTTGTTTGGTGAGTTTTGGGCCTATTTGGGTCACAGATTGTTCCATTCTGAGTTGCTGATAGCTTTGTTCTTTTTGGAGAGCTTGGAGTAGTTTGTGTAGGGTAGGTGTCCCTCTGCCTGTTGTTGCTTGGAAGGCATTATGCCATCCTTCAACAGCATTGTTGGTTTTGGCTTGTTTGTTTAGTGTGCTGAGGTACACATTCCACCATGGTAGTCTTCTGTGGCCTGATCTATGGAGTCTTCCCACCCAGGTATCTTCGAAGTAATCTAAAAGTGGGCTTAGTTTTTCTTCATTTCTTTTGTAGTAGGGGCTTTCTATTAGGAGGTTATAGTGTTCTGCTACCTCAGTTACTGTTACATAGGCCAGTGCTATACGTTTTTTTACTTGGTATGCAAAAGTACTGTCAGTTGCATATTCAACACTTTAGGGTTGACTTTTGCAGGTGTCTCCATAGACATTGGTTAAAATGGTAATAGCAACCCTGTATTGCTGTATGTGGGTAGCATTTAAGTATAGAATTAATCATGGCTTGTTCAAAATCAATAATTATTTTCTGAGGAAAATAATTATTTGTTTCTTGTTTTATTTTGTTTAAAATTTCAAGGTAGGTAGAATGTTGTTTATTGGGGAGTAGGGTATAGATAAAGGGAATATTAGTATTTCGATACAGACCATGGACTGTGTACAACTGATAAAATGGTTTGGGACAAATTTTGAAAGTCCCATCCATCATCCATGTGTCGCATTGTTGTAATTTGAGTAAATTGTTTGCAGTAGCAAACATAATGATTCTTTTCTCTTTGCATTTATTATCAAATAGGTCAAATGGTTCATTATTGTGGGTTATACTTAGTTCAGGGGGAATCTCTACCTCTTGAAAGGTTTTAGGGGCACTTGTGGTAGTTGTAGTGGCTTTCTTTTGTCTAGCTATTGTTCTTTTTAATGAATCAATAGAGGGTAATTGGCTAGATGCATGTTGGGGTAGTCTTAGTAACTGTTGTTTTAGTATTTCTGTGGTAGGTCTATCTGTACTAGTGCTAGCTTCTTTTATTGATTCAAGAGCATCTCTTACTTCAATCTCAGTTACATTTGGGGGGTGGTTATGCTCTTTTACAGATACAACAGTTGTTTCTTGTGTTATAGCTCTTCCATAACATTTGTTCGAATAGTATTTGCTACATTTCCAAAACACTTTTAACCCAGTTTGTTTTTCTTGTGTATATACATAACCCATGTAACATAATAACATCTTCCCTTTTTGAGACATAATAAATTGTGCGCCTTCAGTCATGGTGGTCTTTTCAGTTCTAAGGGAAATATATATAAAAATTAATAAAAATAATACAGTATAGTTTTTTAAGAAATATATATACATTGATTTGGATATATTTACAATGTTGATGTTGATGGAAATAAAAATGCTGTTGCAATTTTTTCAGGCTTGTATTTTGGATTTGTTGAAGATGTTTCTGTTGGTAGGAAAAAATATAATTTTAATATTTTTGTTGTATTGTGTTGTAGGTGGTGGGGAAATTGTGAAAAAGTGGGTCTTTGGGTGGGTATTTTAGGGAGTTGTTTAATACAAAAAGATCATATACTTACTTTCTTTGTAACTTTATTGTTGATGCTGCTGTAGTATTTTTTGGCTTGTTTAAAAGATATCTGTAGAGGAGATATACATTTAAGAGAGAGATATTAGTGAATTATGTTTTATATATATTTTGTGGTGAAGACTAGAAGTAGTGTTATATTTTAAATGCAGTTTTACTTACTTAGTGCAGCTCTAAAGCTTTTTTCTGTAATGAAAATCTGCGTTCTGGAAGCAATCCGGCAGAGTTTCCCCTTCTTTTTTCTTGCAGGTTTGAAGTGTAAATTAAATATAATTTTTTAGTTGTTTATATACTGTTTATTTAATTGATAGTTTTATGTTATTGGTGTATTTTATTAGTGTGAGGTTTTCATTCATTGTTGTTAATTAATTTTTTGGTTTTGGCAGTTGGTTTCCCTATATGACAAACGCTAATTAAGAAGTTGTTAGTGCTATCTTTTTTTTTAACTGATTTCGTTAGTTAAGTGTGTTTTACATTGCTTTTAATGTTAAATGCTGTATGCATTATATTCAATAATATTTTACTTATTATTTATTAGTGTATTTTGCTAATATTTAATGCTTTTATATGTTTATATATTATAAAAAGATCATATTATATTTATAATGTGTGTAGAGAATGTTTATAATGTAAAAATACATTTTGGTGTAAAGATATGTTTATTTTAGTAATTTTTAAATAGTCGATATTTGTATGAAAACGATAATTTTGCTGTCTATATTTTTTATTTCGATACTTAGGACATTTTGTATATTTTTAAACAAATTTCGATATTTTATGTTACGATATTTGTGTGTTCGATACTGTTTGAAACAATATGTTTGACGATAATATGGTGTCGATATTTGTGTATTTTTTTAAATAAGTATTGCTCGTCGATAATAGTGTTATCGATATTTTAGTGCCGATATTTTGGTATGTCGATATTCCGTCTGTCGATATTATGTCAGTGATCCGAATTCTTTTATCCCATAGAGTGTGGCCCCTGCATCGTGGGGACCTCGACAAGCATAAGTGTCTTATTGGTGGTGAGTGGATTCACCGGTTGCGGGATCCAGCGTGGCCCGCTTCGTCGAGCGTGCCACATCTCTCTCATGTGACACACCGACTGCATGCTCATTGCGTGCGGTGTCCGATTCACCGGTTGCGACCCTCGGATGTGGGGGCTTAACTGTAGTAGTGACTCAATCTACCTCGTGTGGCATTGCTGAACTTGTGCCTGTGTGTGTGACCTTAATTGCCTGGTACAACAAGTATCAATGCGCACCAGGTGTTGAGCCTCAGTTCCAGGGAGGTATGGACTTTGCAACTCTTCGTTGTGTGTGATCAGAATTGTCTGGTGCGAATCAACTCAACGCGCACTGGACGTTGTGCCTCATTCTCAGGGAGGCATGACATTTGCAACTCTTCATTGTGTGTGACTGGAACAGTCTCTTGTGACCCGTGTCAACGTGCACCAGACGTTGTGCCTGGGTTACCTGGGTGCGACTCTAATCGATATGTACCTGACGGGGTGCCTCTTTCTTCCGAGAGGCTCCCCTGCTTCATTCTCCATTAAACAATTGTTCCCTTTTTGGCCTTCAGTGTGGCGGACCAACTGTTCTCTCCTCAACCACCCTCCCCCCGACAACCTTGTGTTACCAGGTAGTATTGCCAGCTCGGGCCTGGGTGGCTAGAGTTATTGGCTGGGCTAGAGGAACACTTCTGAGAACGATCGGAAGTGGTTCAAGAGACTGCGCGACCCTCCTGTGCTTCGCAGAACTGGGCCGGTGCGGAAGGCCCTTGTGGAACCCTTTGGTGTAACCAACTATTACCCTCAGCCTGCTTCTGCTCCCCATTCTGTTGGTGAACTTCCCAAGGGGTGGCCAACCCCAATTTGACGGCTGCCTCCTAATGAGTCCTGCTACCTACCCCCACCGGCTTCCCCGGGACCCTGACTAAGTGTGACTTCAGCTGTATCCGGCCTAGTGTCCGAGGGGGAGGATGGGTTAACTCCAATATGTGGGTGTAGGATAGTCGGGGTGAGTTGGAGAGTGGAGGGAGGCTTGGGGCCACGGGGTCTGCAGTGTGCTATCAATTGACCTGCTGGGTATCAGTGCACCGCATTAGGGTGCTGAGTGTGTATGTGTGCGAGCGCATTCCGTACGGTCCTGCCTGATATCCATTGCACCTCGTATCAGTACGAATTGAGTGTGTGTGATTCACTACACTGGCTGGAGATGTTGCCTTGCACATTGATTTTTTGCCAGAAGAGCATCTCATTTGACATTGGTTTTATCCATGCGGCCTCGGCCCGCGGTGCTGCTAAAAAGTGTTATAATTCCTTGTATGTACATATTTCTCATGTCGTTGTGACCCGGGGTGCACCCTATAACTGTGTGGTACTGAACTATAAGAATTGCTAGGGTGGGTCTGGGGTGGACAACGTATTGCACCGCATAAGGGTGCTGGGGGTGTAGATTAGGCTATTTCCCAAGTGTGCACATTACTGATGTAATTTTTTAACATGTTTGGGCCTAGTACCACTAGTAATAATTCCAAGTGTGATTTATGCCCAGGAATACATGATGTCCATGTTGTGTTGATTATTGTATGTGTTGAATACAAACATTGTTTACATACGACATGTGTAAAGTCTCTTTTGTGTCACTCAGCTTATTTATTGTGAGTGAGTGCTGGGCCAATGCTTTACACATTGCCTCTGTGATAAGCCTGACTGCTCAGTGCCAAGCTACCCAAGCGTGAGCGCAGGTTATACAGTGTGTGTAATCACCCGCCCCCGACGGGAGTGGTAGGTTCTGCCTGGCTAGGGCATTGCCTCAGCCAACCAGAAAGTGCCAGTTCCAACACAGCAGAATTAAATGAAACTGTGAGTCAAGTCAAATTGAATTTCCCTTAGCACATCATCGTCCTGTGGTTGCCTGATGGTGAGAGCTGTGAAGTAATTAATACAGTTGCAGCCACTGTAGGGGAAAGCTGCTTCCCTGTCCAGGACTGACTTTAACATTCACAAGAAGCTGCGGCCTCTGCTGCCTGCAGGGCATGGGTGGACAAGCTGATTGCGTGTACACCAGTAGCCCAGGCTGCTCTGCAACATGGGAAGTAGTAAAAGGACAAGGCTTGCCGAAAAATTGCCATCCAACTTCCATGTGTCTGACATGTCCTGGTACTGGTTTTCAAAAAACAGTGACCCCTCTAAATATGCACCAGTACATGGGCAATGCCAAAAGCACCTGTCCCAACAGTATTTTTTTTTTTCTTATAGTGAGGGCGCACACTCACCAGCCACTGAAAAAGGCCATAGCACGAAAAAACAAACAGAAACATGGAGAGTAGTTACTGAGGGTAGGCTTGCTGACACTTGACTCACAAACACCAGTATATGTGAAGCTGAGAGCCAACACATGCAGAAAGGAACCAGGCCAACAACAGCAGCAACCAGTCCCACCAAAGCAAAGCTTCATGGAAGGACAAGGAGACAGAGTGAAGTCAACCACAGCAAACTGGCCTGCTCCGTAGACACAATCAGAAGACCTGGCTCTCACTCCAATGGAAGAGACAGCAATACCAACCCAAGCATGGTACCAAATAGAATCCTCCGTAGGATCCATGCATCGCTCTACAAGAAGAGAAGGTAAAGGCCATTGCAAGTCTACAACAGGTTGTTAACAACACAGTCATGTTCCATTACAGAAACCCAGAAAATCGTTTAAAAAAAAAGGAACCAAACCAGGACCAGCAAGTGGGGATCCCTTCTATATTCTTCCTGTAGTAGCATCCCAGGAAGACCCCTGAAATACTCTCGAGCCAGGCGGGAAGGGAGAAGATAGGGAAGCGGGTGACCAATGTCTCGTAGTGACCTCATAGAGCTCTCTGTCCCACTGAAGATAGAAAAAACAGGAGCATGCTGGGAATATCGGTCACTTTTGTGGCAGAGAGTGAGAGTAGGTGCGGCTTTCACTCAGCTTTCAATTGGAGTTTCCTTTCCTGAGGAGGGACTCATCATCTAATCAAAGACTGGAGTGAGAAGGATATACATAGGCCCAGATGTATGAAGCCATTTAGCATTTCTTAACAGGCTGAATAGCTATTTCGGCCTGTTAGGAAATGCTAAATGGCCTTTTCAGATGTACAAAGGGCCAAAACCGGTCGCAATTTGCGATTTCTACCTGGTAGAAATCGCAAATTGCATCCGCGATTTAGGAATCGCAAATAGGTATTATCTATTCGTGATTCCTAAAGCACATGTACTTAGCCTTTTCTAAATGCGAATCTGGCATTTAGGCAATGCTATCACCATCGACTTGAAGTCAGTAACCATGTGCAAAATTACGAAATGTGCCGTAGGGCATATGTGCACTTACATGTGCACTAGGAAAATCAGGGTGCCTACAGGGGGGCCTTAAGCCCAGAGGCACCCTTGGCTTAGGAAATCGCAATTTAGGAAAAGCAAACCATTTCCTATTTTGCCCATAGGTGGGAATACAATGGCATTTCCTATTTGCGGTTCCATAATCGCGATTCCTACAGAGTAGGAATCACGATTAGGGATCGCAAATTTAGTACATATCCTTTTGCATTTCTTTTTTTTTTATTGAGCAGAAACACAGAGAATACAAAGAATTACTGCAAATGATTTAATAAATAGGTATCCTTATATACATATAAAAGTAGACAGAACAATCATTTATAAAGTGCAATATATAATAGTTAATAAATGTCCATCATTCCAATAGAATTGGCGTTTAGCTTCTATCAATAGATCTTATCAAAAAAGTGCAATGTGCTAATTTACCAACTATACATACTGCTAGAAATTCATCTTGCCCACATACAGTTAGTGCAATTTTTTTTCCTTTCTTTTGATTGTTCAAAGACAATTAACTTTAATTTCTATGAATATATTTTTTCCCATAAAGTGCAATGTGCTGATTTACCCTCAAAGCATGATGCTAGGAATTCATCTTCCATGCAGACTCACCGAAGGTGCAGTCAATGCCATTTATTATAACACTTCCCAATTTAACAATTACTAAAGTGCAGTGCTAAAGTGCAATTTTTAATTCAGTCCTACTTTTCAATGAAAGTCTCTAGCCTTGCCATATAATTCCATACAGCATTAAATCTTTTATTGGCACCTACTCTCTTAGCGTATGCTTCTTCAAATTTCCAAGTACGGGCCATTTTATTAAACCATTACGTATATTTGGTGGACCTCCAATTCTGAAGTACCAGAGAGCGGGCCACAAGGGCGGCAATTGTGACAAATGTCTCCTCCCCTCTCGACATTCTGAGATTTTGTCTCTGACTAGCAAGACCAAACAGTGCAATCTCGGCCTCAGGATCCAAACTTTTCTGAACTCCCCAGCTTAAAGCAGAGAAGATCCTTTCCCAGAATTGTCCTAGCTTTGGAAAGGTAAAAAAAGTATGGAGCCAACCTCCCTCACCCAACATCTGGCAGCGGAAGCATTTATTCTCTAGTTCTGGGCGTATCTTGTGAAGAGCTCTGGGGGTATAATACGCCATCCAACGTGACAAGAATGCCATTCTTTTCAAATTAGCCTCTCTTAAGGCCTTGCTGCCTAGCTGTGAAATAGCTTGCCAGTCCCTATTTGAGAGCCTGCATTGTGTCTCCTGGGTCACTTTTTGCAAAACTGTATTGACCATAACGGGCTCCCCTTGAGACCATATACAGCGATACCAATTGCCTACCCCTCTTAGCTTTGTTCTAAATAGAGCAATCACAAGTGGAGTTGGGCCTGAAGTAGATGGGAGACTGCACTTATTTAGTAGATGTGAAATCTGAATATATTCAAAGAAAAGAGGCTTACTCTGGCCGCCACACCTTACTTGGACCTGTTGCCAAGTAATGCCTCTGCCATCAACTAAAAAATGCCCTAGCTCTTTAAATCCCCAATTGTTCCAAGACTTTAAATGACTACCCTGAATTTGAAGGCCCAAGCTTTTACATTCGGTTAATTTTAGAAAATAAGACCCTGTAGACCAAGCCTGCTTTGAATAGAAAGTCTGTAGTCTATAGATGTATTCCTGTAAGGTCTTATATCTCATTTTTTTGGAAAGTTTCGCTGTTTTCAGAAATACCTGAATCTGTGAACCAGCTTCTTGCACCATCTTCTCTAGAAAAAAATTATCGACGGATCTCTTATGGTCAAGTAAACGGGCTATTAGATCTAAAAAGGCTGTCTCATAATATGTACGAGCTTGAGGAAGTGCTAGCCCCCCCTGACTGATATCGAGCTGAAGCACTGAGAGTTTAACTCTCTGTGCCTTCTTATTCCACACAAACCTTCTGAAAATCGTTTCCAATTCTTTAAAATAAGTCATACTAATTTTTATGGGGAGATTTATAAACAATAAAAAGACCTAAAGGTAAGATGGACATTTTTATAAGAGCCACTCGGCCTATCAATGTGAGAGGTATTAGCAACCACTCTTCTAGCAGTTTTATGATTTTCTTCCGCATGATTTCATAGTTTAATTTATAAATTTCAGTATATTGTTTAGTAACGTAAATCCCTAGATATCGGATTGGGTTGGAAATAAGTGCTTGTTGTTTAAAATTGTCAGTAATCAAGTCATTTGAAGTGTTAGTTGTTAAAATCTCAGTCTTGTTACGATTAATTTTGTAACCTCCAATTAATTTAAATTATGCAAATTCGGCTAATATTAGATCTATTTTCTGTCTTTCTGGGCTAAGATAAAGAATAATGTTGTCCGCAAACAGATTCAGTTTGGCCATTCCTGGTATTGGTGCTTTTATCTCCATGTTATTACATATTGTAGTGGCTGAGGGTTCGATAAAAAAAGTTAAAAGAATGGGGGAAAGAGGGCACCCTTGCCTAGTCCCCCGATTGACATTAACTATCCCCGCCAGATTAGAATTAATAAATACTTGTGCCTGTGCCCCTTGATAAATACTACAAAGCATTTTAATAACATGGAAGGGAATTCCATACCTACCCAAACCATAAAAAAGAGCATCCCAGTTCACCAGGTCAAACGCTTTTTCTGCATCAACAATCATAATAAGAGCTGGAGTTTGATTACTATTAAAAAAGTCCAGTGCCTGTACTAAAAACCCTGGGGCAGATTTACAAGAACTGACGCATCTCTGCATATCAGCAGAGATGCATCAGTTAAGTTGTGTCATGTAAAAAACCCTTGCGCCACCATGGATGCGTCGCATTTACAATGCGGCGCACCATGGCATAAGGATTGACAGATGCGTGACGCATCTGTCGGCGTAAGATGACGCAGTGCTGGAGTCGTGTCGCAAGCGCGACGCAACTCCAGCACTGCTCAGGGGCGGCCTATACTTGCTGTGATCGGTCACTCCTTACGCCTGTTTCAAGCAGGTGTAAGGTTTTGACGCAGCGGCGTCGTAAAAGTGACTCAGTGAAATCTTGTAGATTTCACTGCGTCACTTTTACGAGGCTTTCTTGCGTGGGAACGCCCACCCTGAATACATTATACCTGAATCAGGTATAATGTGATGCAGGGCTTTACAACGTGACGCATCTCCCTAGATGCATCACGTTGTAAATTTGTCGCAACGTGGCGCACGGTTTACGACATCGCTGCGTCACAGAAGTGACGTAACGGTTGCGTAAATGTGTCGCAAGGGGCTTGTAAATCTGCCCCCCTGTATTTGTGGACCTCAACCTCCCTGCAACGAACCCTGTCTGGTCTTTATGGATCACTTTCTGTTCCAGAGGAGTAAAACGGTGCGCCCAGATTTTCATTAAACTTTTATAGTCCAAATTGAGTAAACTAATTGGTCTATATGAATTAATAGCTATGGGGTTTTTCCCTTTCTTTACAAAACTGACAATGATGGATTCCTTAAACGCTATAGGAACCGTTCCACACATTTTCACATAATTAAAAAGCTCCGCCAAAAAGGGTGTTAATTCTTTGGCGATGACTTTATAAAATTCTGTTGGCAACCCATCATTACTGCATGCTTTACCTCCCGACATTGAGGCAAGGGCTAGCTGTATTTCAGCTGCTGAGATGTTATCTTGGATCTCCTCTGCCTGGCTATTCAATATCTGCGGAAGATTGATATCCTCAAAATATTGTCGAATTGTCTCTTGCCCCACCATGTATTTAGTCGCATGTAGCTGCTCATAATGCTGCAAAAAAACTTGGGCAATCGTATCCTTATCAGTGACCGGGGCTCTAGTGTTAGGTTCTAATACTTCAGTAATTGGGGCTGCTTCCTGTTTGACCTTGGTTGCCCAGGCCAGCAGTTTCCGGAAACTATTGATCTCCTCTAAAAGAAAAAACTATCTTAGTTCCTGTTTAGCTTTTTCAAGCTGCCCCCGACTTGCTCTTTTCCCCTTAAGGAGGCATTCTTCTGGAGCAAGGCCGTATCAACTACCGACTGGAGTATATCTATGTGAGTCCTCCGAATTCTAGACTGTGCAGCCAGAAAGGCCACCAGCTGACCACGGACTGCAGCCTTGAAAGCCCCCCCACACTGAAAAAAGTTCAGCTGTACCCTTATTCACCTTAAAAAACTCTAATATCCATTTTCTTGTATCGGTTACCCATTGTTGGTCTGAGAGAAGGAGTCGATCCATCTGCCACCTGCACCTCACCCTCCTTCTCTCCACTACTTCTATTTCTATTTTGAGTAAAGAATGGTCTGAAAATGAATTAGCCCATTTACGATCCGGAATATTTCAAAGAGCGAGATATTAAAAAAAAATCAATACGGGAAGCCGACTGGAATTGTCGGGAATAACAAGTATATTCCAGTTCTTCCCGATGGGCTCTACGCGTCATAACATCGATTACCTTTTTAATCTTCAGCTTTAACTGTTTTTTATTTTTATTTGAAGTATCCTTTGTCAAGTCCTGAATATAGTTGAAATCCCCCCAAAGATAATTTGCCCAGTAGCCCCTCTGAGAATCTCATTGATTCTGATCATAGATGTGGGATCGTCGGTAATCGGACCATAATAATTAATAAAGTTCAAAACATTCCCGTTTAGGCTTGCCTTGACCCATAACCATCGCCCATGAGGATCCCTCTGTACTTGAAGAAATTCCCAATCCAACCCCCGACTAAAATATATTGCAACCCCTCTAACTGCCGTCCCTGCTGACGCAAAAAAAACTTTAGAAAAGGATTTAGGAATAAAGAGCTTTGGAGTATTTGTTTTCAGGTGAGTTTCTTGAAGAAAAAGAACTGGTGATGAAAAGGAAGCTAGCCACCTTATTATCCCTCCATATTTTTGTTTGTTCAAAACTCCGTTTACATTGATCGAGATTATCCGACATTTAAATTCCATCTCTATAACAGATACCAAGATACTGCACTAATCCATTTGACACAATAAACTGCCTTCCCGCCACCTCACCCCTATGGTTCTGCTCATTTTTTTCATCCTTGCACCCAAAAACCTTTTCCCAACCCCTCCCAGTAGCTAACCCTCCCCAGGAAATGGGAAAAAAAGGGCCAGCAGCCCCATCTCCGCCCTCCCCAAATACCTCTCTTGTGGAGTGCATTGGTGCTGCACCCTAAGTGACCCCTGCCCCCCTACCTCAAGCTACCCCCTGACCTTACATTTAATAATTCTTATCTACTTTGCAGAGGAGATTTCTTTCAGGAGATCCTGCGCTTCCTCTATATTTGCAAACATATGGAACTTTCCCCTCACTAACACCCTTAACTTGGACTGCTGGGCTATTGACGCCTGCGCCCCCTGTGCTTTAAATAGATAGAGCAGTTTGACAAACACTTTTCCCCACCGTGCGGCAGCTGCTGACATATCAGCAAAAATCCGACAGCTGGTGACACCATTGATTGAAAACTGTCTCTGCTGGATTGCCTTAGATAGAATCTGCTCCTTGATGTGGTAGTCGGCAAAGTTGATCAAAATTGTTCGAGGTAGTTTTGAATTTGGCAAAGCATGAGAGGGGACCCGATGCACTCTTGTTATAGTGAGATCGCCTGTAAATTCTGGGTGAACGCTCTTCTTGATGAAAGATTCGACCCATTGAAGGGGTTGCGACCCTTCACTCCCTTCTGGGAACCCCACTGTGCGCAAATTTGCAGCCGTGAGTGGTTCTCAAGCTCCTCAAGCTTACTCTCCAGGGAGACTTTCTCCTTAGTAGCCACGGTCACCTGCTGTTGGATGGTAATCATTTGATCCTCGAGGTGCACGATCCTCGATTACGCTTCTTGTAACCTTGCCGGCAAACTACCCACAGCTTCCTCAATGTTAGAGAGGCATTGATGAATCAATGCTATCTCGTTAGCTTGTGTTGTCTTGAGCTCTCTTATCTCGTCTAAGATGAGATTCAACATAGTTTTTATGTCACATTGTAGGAGAGTTCCTTCTTCTCGCGGTTGTATCGACAGGGTGGATTGAAGTCCTTCATTTCCTTTCTGGGTCCCTCCTCGTCTGATCCTGCTTTACTTGACCTCTGGAGCTGATGTTGTAGCTGCGGCTGGAGCTGCGGCTGTGGAGATATCGAGCCCTGCACGGACTGCTATAATCGTGGCAGCAGCGATAATGGAGATTGCAAAGCCTGCGACTGTACCGCGGGAAGGCTGTCATTCCATTGAAGAGAGCTGTGCTCAATTCTTTTGTCAATGGTACCTGATTGACCTGCTGAGGGTTGAGATTCCTGCGAGGAGCTGACTTGGGTCTTCACGGGGAGCCCTTGAAGTAGCACTGATGGAGCCGAGATGGCCTGGGGTGTTTTGACCTTAGAAAATAACGAATACTCCTTCGCATTTTGCTTGTTGGTATTGACCATTTTCTCTTTTCTAGTTTCTTGTGAAGAAGGGGAGTTTACTTTTCTCTTTCCATCCTCCCGAGCTCCTGCAGCTAGGTCATCTTTTTCTGATATTTCGTCCAGTGGGCCCGGCTCTTGCTCTGGATTTGTACCTTCCACCGGCCCTCCTTGCGCTTCCCTCACTCCAAAGTCTTGGCTAGTCTCAGACGGCTTTTCTTCTGAACTCACAGAGCTAGAGTGCCTAGTAGAGCCAGTTCGTGTTTTTCGACTATACTCTGCTCTTGCTGCCGCTGATGCTTCCTTCGCTTGCGCTAATCGCGTTTTGGCTTTCAGGTTTGCAGTTAAATCCACTTTAGCCATTAGATTTGTTATTTTTAAATGCTTTCCCATTTTTCACCTAAAAAAGCAAGGGCCTCCTGGTGTGAGGGGAGCTAGCTTGACCTGGTCGGGGCCGTGCTGACACCTCTGATCTCCCCCAGGCAGACTTCTCATGAGGGGGGGTCCAGAGTCACTGGCCGCACTACCGGGAGAGATTAACGGGCCCCACTCCCACTCCCCTCTCCTTCTAAGACTCTCGCCCCTGGCAGCACACCAAAATCAGGTCTTAGTCCGATACAGCCACCAACACAGCCAACAATTAGCTAAAGAGCTCACCTCCGATCACCTCCTCGTCTGTTTTTCTTTTTTCTAAAACTTGGCGCTTCCTCTGGGTCACTTTCCAGCAAACCAAGCCTTTTAGATTTAATATCACCGCAGTCCTCAACTGTTGTCCTGTTCTTGTGCCGCCAGGCATGGAGCCGTCCTTCTTTAATTGCGCCTCCAAGCACAAACAGCCAGCAAGAAGGAAACCAAGAACCCGATTCCCCTCAAGTTTCAAGTTTAAGTTTATTTGATTTAGTTCTCTGCTGAGAACAACAAATTTAAAAAATACATTTGTTATTATATATTGATAAAGTAATCCTTTTAGTACAATTTTAAAAAAGTTTTTAAAAATTTGAACAGATTATAACACACAAATTCATTAGGTGGTGACTTAAGAAGCGAAATCAAGCTCTGTACTGTTGTAGTATTACATCTTGTTTTAATTAATTTTAGGTACCGCTTTCTGGCATCTACCAATATCGAATTAGGGCATACAAACAAAACATGCTTCAAGTCTTGCACACCTCCGTTACAGAGGTCACATATACCACTGGCGTTTTCGTTAAAATTCCACTTAGAGGTAAAAGATTTAAAGGGGCGAATCCCAAGCTGAAGTAATATAATGCATCGCCGGACTCCATGCCTTAATGTAAAACGAATATACTGTTACAAATGTTTATATTCTATTGTCTCTGCGTAAAGTTCATAATGATATAATTTTGAGCAATGTTGAGTGTCAAGATCATAACTTATCCTCTGCGTTAAATGTTTTAGGAAAAGCTTCAAGTGCGCAGAAGTCCAAGATTTCAACAGTTCGGTTGTACAGTTTGATAATTTGAATGCTGTAATTAAGTTTTGACTAAAAACATTCTTCGGTGATCCGAGGTCGAAAGTATCCGTTTTTAATAAAAATCTTAAGGTGCCTTTTTCTGCGTGTATGAGATTATAGGCCCATCTTATGATGTTGGTAATGCCTCTGTCATATGAGCTGTCTAAAGAAAGCTCGAGGCGCAGAGCTTGTGCAGGAACTGCTTGGTGAACTTTAATCAATTTTCGAAGTATTTTCCCTTCTTTAGATTGTATTTGTTGCCACTGTCTTATTGGAATGTATTCCAGAGCGTACGATAGGATGGGTGGAATCTTGGAGCTAAAAACCTGTAAAAGAGAAGAGAAATGCCTGTGCCCAGGGGAAGAGTATAAACGTTGGATAGCCCCGACATGTACATCTGCTTTATGGCCCAAGTGCTGCAGATGAGGGGAGTTTTGTAATGTTTGTGTAAATAAACGCCCTAAGTAGGTGTATTCTTTCACCACTTCTAGCAGTTTTCCCCCTTAAGTCCAGTTGTATTTTATGCATTGTTTTCTTCCTCTGAACAGAACTATTTTCGTTTTTGTTATATTTGGGACTAAGTTTTCTTCTGTATATTTGGTAAGTACTTGTAGATTCCTTTGTAGGCCGAATGGGGTAAGGTCTAACATAACCACGCCATCGGCGTACATCATGATGTGTAATTTATATAAAGATATTTTGGGGGGAAAATTGATGACCTGTGTAAAACAATCAAGAAGATCACTGAGGTATAGAGAGAACAGGAGGGGAGCTAAAAGGCAACCTCGCCTAAGACCATTTGGTGTGACTATTGGACGAGTGAGTACCTTCTCTTTCCCCATTTGTACTTGACACCATGTTTCCGAGTATAGTGATGTAATTATATGAAGCAGGTTGTTCGGAATTCCCAGTTTTCTAAGCTTGTTCCAGAGTGTAGGTCTATCCACTCTGTCAAATGCTGTCATGAAATCGACAAAGACAGAATAGACGACCTGCAATTTTGGGACCACATATTTATCTATTATTCTTTGTAACACCGCTATGTTGTCGGTTACGGAGTGTTTTTGTCGGAACCCAGCTTGATATAGAGGGATCGCTCCGGTTGAATAAGCCCAGTCTTTAAGATGATCCAGGACGCTTGCCGCAAAGATCTTCCCTGTGGCGTCCAGCAAGGCAATCTGTTGATAATTGCAGGGAAGCAACCGAGAACCCTTCTTGTAGATTGGGATCACGATGCTCCCCTTCCATGACTTTGGGATTTAACCAGTGTCATAGCAGTGGGAGTAGAGGGGGGCTAAAAACTTACTCCATTCTTCTGGGTTACATTGAAGTACTTTTATTGGAATCTGATCCGGACCCATTGCAGCAGAAGTTCTTGCATTTTTTTTATAATATTCGATTTGCTGAGCTGCTAGAGCCCAGTTGTCTTGAATATTTTCCCCTGGATTACTTGATACTTGATTCAAACTTTCTTGCCTCGAGTTTAATTTGTATAAATTATGTAGATATGTTTCCCATTCAGTTGGGGGAAATGGTGAGGCTTGCAGGGATTTCTTCGTACCTGTTTCTTTAGCGATTAGGCTCCAGTATACACAATTCTTTTTTTGTTTGGCTGCAATCTGAATAGCGACCCATTTTTGATCCTGCTGAGCTTTTCGATTTTTTTTTTTTTTCCTCCGACAGCGGTTTTTTAAGATTTTAATTTCATGGTGTCTATTCTCTGAGAAATGGAGGAATTGCAAACTAATTAATTTATTTAATGCAATTGCTCTTTTGTCTAGGTTCTTTCTTTTATGATTTCCCGGTTGGGAACTCCGATGTTTTAAGGTATCCTGCAAGGATTGCACGATTTTATTGAGAACTAATTCGAAATTTATTGTCGGGTCTGAGGAATGAATGGTCTGTAATACTTGTGCAGTAACAATTGCAGAGTTTATATTGTTGAGTGTTATAGAATTCCATGTCAATCGCCCTTGGGCCTGGTTCACCAGTACAGTACTGTGCAAATGTATGATAAACCCTGGAGAGATAGGTTGCACTATTAAACCTGTTATGAGATGTAATATTGCATGCTCACTTCCCTGTGTAAATTTAGTGCTTAGATTTGATACTCTCCCAAACAGGTCTTGGCTGCATATCATGTGGTCTAAAATGGATGAACTGATGTTACCTTTTCTTGTACAAGTTGCAGGTATGTCTCCTTCTATGCATCCGTTTAAAATAACTCCATTTATTACTGGAAGAGAGGAGAGTAGTATTTTCCCTCGGGTGTCTGCTTTGATCCCTGGGGGAAATAGTGGTGTTGGGATTGACAAGGCTTCCTCTTGTTCACCGTATTCCCATTTTTCTAAGAGATCGTTAGAGATTTTCCCGTTGAAGTCTCCTGTTAGGAAAACAGAGGGGAATCCTTGACCTTCCACCACCTTTTCTATTTCCTCAAATATTTCAACCATAAGAGCGGCCATTTTGGAGCCTGGTGGGATATAGACGTTAAAAATAATTAGGTCATACGGAGTATCCTTAGGTTCGTTCCAGCACTTGACCTTAATACCTTGTATATTCGTTAGACGCATAGGGATGAGTTCCTGATCCCAGAAGAAGTCTTTGTGTAGGAGAATTGCAAGTCCTCCTTTAGCGTGACCCCGACTAACAGGTTCTGCTGGAATGTCGTATACAAAGTACTGTTAGAAGGTGGTTCTGACCATCTGAGCCGCCCGGATTTTTCGCTTTTCGAACACCTATTGGTTGAGCTTTTACTGTAGGAGAGCCTCATAAGTTGGGACTCACCCACAGTGAACTCATGATGAAAGGGACTGCATGTGTATTTTACCGGTGCCCCTCTGGCGCGAGTAGGCCGCTGCGCTGCAGCCAGAGTAAGGGGCACTGGGCTGGTTACATGCAAACACGTGTGTACATGCGTGTGCACAAGTGTAAGGGCTGCACAGGACAGATTTCTGGCGTGCGCAGCCCCGGAGCAGCTACAAAGTGAATGGTGTGGCAGGACTTATGCAGAATTGGGTGGTGACAGGGAATAGGCTCTCTACAATGGGAGGAAACATTTGAGGGAAAGTCAGTGTGCTTTACTGTTTTTTTATTCCAGTATTCTCCTATGAGGATGGGGAGCACATGGGCTAGTTTTACTTTCCTAGGGCCTACAAATTCCAGACACTCACCAAAGCCCACTGTAACCTATGTGAGAAGAAGTATTCTGCAGAGTCCAAAGTCATATTTGTACTGCTTTTGGGTCATCCAGAAATGACATATTTCTCTGAGTCAGCTCATAACCAGGGCCTGGCTGGGGCTGACCTGGCCAGGCTGAATTGATGACCTTCCTCCCCCAGGCAGCCCTGCCCAACAAGCATTCCAAGGGCGAAAGCCTCCACTCCAAGAAGAGAAGATGGGTGGAGCTACAGGTTCAACCATCAACAGCTGTCACCTAGTGCCAGGCACCAAGCTGCTCTGGAGAGAAGGCAGCGAGGGGGGAAGGGGCTCTCAGAGACCATGTGGCATGAGACCCCTGGAGGACGCCATTTTGAACAAACCCAGAGGCCTGGGAAGGAAGGAGGGAGCAGGGGCAGAGAAGTGATGTGTCGCTGTGTGATAGGGCAAACAGAGACTTCCTGCCAGCCCACTCCCCAATTCTTAAAAAGAGTTTGCACTGGAAGAGGAGCTCTCTCTGGGGTGTGGTCTGCTGAGGCAGAGGGTGCTGGAGCCTGGCGCCATGGGCAGTTGGAAGGAGGAACCCCCTGACTGTCCCAGGATCCTGAATAGCACCAGGAGAGGGGTCCAGGACCAGTGAGCAGAAGCCTGGGCCTCTGCGCAAGGAGAAGAGAGGCCCAGGAGGAGAGCCAGGTGAAAGGCTGGTGCAGGGAGCCAGTGAAGACAGCTCCCTGCTGCATGCACCCTCTTTGAGACAAGGAGGGTGAAGAAGAGTGCTCCCAGTGGCTGGGGAGCGCCACTAGGAGCAAGAAGAGGCCAGAATTATGAAGATCGGACCCCCTGGGGGCTGAGATATGCCCCCGAGAAGGTAGACGACCTTTGACCTCTGGCCGACCGACGACGAAGAGCGTGGGGCTCCGCCGCCGGTCTCAAAGATGCCCCCAGGGTGGGTCAGGTCCAGGGGGCTGCCCCCAGAAGAAGTGAAGTCGGGGTGCGCCGTCGCGCGCCCCGTGAAGGTGCCCCCGTGGGATGCCAGGAGCCCACCCTGGCCCCCGCCGAAAATGAAACCGTGAAGATTGGGGAGGGGCCCGGGATCCCAACTCCGGGCCCCGTGTGAGGAGGCGGGGAGCACCGTCGCGCCCCCGCAAAGAAGACTCTGGGGCCCGGGATCCCAACTCCGGGCCCCGCCGAAGTCGGGGAACGCCGTCGCGCTCCCAATGAAAATTGCCCAGTAGGGCCCGGGACCCCATCTCCGGGCCCCAAAGTGAGGGTCGGTGAAGCGGGGGGGGGCCAGGAGCCCACCCTAGCCCCCGGCAGAGAAGCTAAGTCGGGGAGCGCCGTCGCGCTCCCCGTGAAAATGGTCCAGGGGCCCGGGACCCCAACACTGGGCCCCGAAGAGACGAGGAGGCTGGGGGAGTGCTGCGGCACTCCCCCACGGCAAGAGGAAGGCGGGGGGAGTGCCGTCGCACTCCCCCGAGGTCCAGCAAGAGCAGCACGTCCTCCGTGTCTGCCCGCAGCAGCGGGCAGACCCGAACTGCGGTGCCAGCTCCCGCGGCAACACGCGAGGGTGCTGGCCGGGCAGGGAGCCGGCGGGGGCAGCCGGGGGTGGGCTCCCCGGGCTGCCCTCCAACAGAAGGGCTACGCGGGTTCCCGGGTGGGACCGGGACCCCGCAGAAGAAAGGAGGCGGGGATGCGGCAAGAGCAGGCAGGGGTGGGCTCCCTGAGCTGCTGATTCCCTTATCTGGGGGTCCGGGTGGGACCGGGCCCCCCAACGAGGCAAGAACGCGGCAGACGGCCGCCAGCACCACCAGCGTGGCTCTCCCCGGCACAGCGGGAGAGCCGCTCATCTGATATTCACGGGGCTGGAGGAGAAGCGCCCGATAATGCCTTGCAGGCCCGGACCGGCTTGCAAGTGAAAGCAGCGTTTCCTCTGTTTGTGGTGGCCCCAGGAGAACGGGGTCACCACCCAGCGAGTGCCAAGGTGCCGGGGGAGCTGCAGGAGAAACGCAGTCTCCCCCAGCACGAAGAGGTGAAGTCCCGCCATAAGTCTCTAGGGACAGCCAGCAGTTAAGAGTATCCCGGGGCTGGAACTTTTGTTCTACAGCTATGGGTGCTTTTGGGACTGCACCAAGGTATGGAAGGCGGTGCTGGGGATGTCTGGAGAAAGGCATCCTCTGGAGGTGAAGAGGTGTAATTGCACAACGAATGCATTTATCACTGTTATTTCTTTTAGAGGGACTGTAAGACACACGTGTAATGCGAAGTACCTGTTTAAGGTGGAGTCATAAGCAAAGTGGGGTTATGTTGCTGGACATTCCTGCTAGGGTGTCTGGCTGTATTTGCGTAATCCTGTGATTTTACCTGTGATGCCTTTTAGAGGCTGTGATTGCAATGCACTCTAATTGTTATCCTCTATGATAAGTACCTCATTTAAAATGATGCCCAAACATGTATTCTTGCTGCTGCGTTAGGTGAAGAACAACCCAGACTGTTAGCCCCGAAGATGTAGAGGTGCATACTGTATGGACAATATGAGATGCTCAGTCAGGGTTTATGTCACCAGGGCAGGTGTACCTATTTTTAATTCTTGTTGAGATAATGGGGTGGGTCGCCACTGGGATGGTGCCAGTGCACAGGGCCTTCGCTCCAGGTTATGTTAAACCCACTGCATTAGGGGGCAAGATGATGTGCATACATGGGAGTGGTGGTACTAGACCCCACCCGCCTTTGGGAGGGGTGGAAATGATATGCAATGTCACAAAGTAATTCCAACAGCTTATGTATATTTGTAATTTGTTGCATAGTATTAAGTAGTGTGTGTGTTTAATATACGTACTCTTACTTTTATAAAGCAAAGTACAGACTGGACAATCAATTATTGAGTGTTATGTCTGCGCACCTGTAATGGCGATTACTAGCCCACACCACCTCCCTTGAGTAAGCCTTAGACTGCTCTGCAACGCTACCCTCTGAGAGTCAGGCGCTGCACTAGGGTGCTTGGTTCCCAGTGAAGGACAAATGTGACATGTTATTTGTGCAGGCCTCACAGATACTGCCTCATTTTCCAACATTGGTGGCAGCGATGGGATACATAGTATCCCATTCTGGTACGCATTTATAGCATTTGATAAGTCCAGTTTTGCCACACATTACCTATGCAGTAATGAGCAAATGGAAGAGCACAAGGCTCTGAGAAGGGTTCAAAGTTTTGGTTATGTGAACTAAAAGTATGGGAAAGGAAAGCCCCGCGCAAATATATGTCATGTGAAGATATTATGGTTTAAATGTAAACTGTATTGATATGACTGAGTTATGTTGATTATCATGTGCTAGCGGGATGGTGCTTTCCAGGAAATGATTGCATACAAATGTTCTAAGTCATATTGTACACCTTGGAACCCTAACACTACACGCACTACACCTGCATGAGGAGGGTGTCTCCTCAAGAGATAGGGACAGCAACTGATACCTACATCACAGATGGGGGTGTAGGGGTGGATTGACCTTTGTGGGGGACAGGAGAGGTAGGGGGTCCTGGGAGATTCCCGTGCTTTTTAAGGGCAGGGAGGGTTTCCACAGAAGGGGCCCCAGATATCCCTCCCCCGCTGAAAGTTTTCTTGCCATTGGCGCAGGCCAATACCACTGGAAGGGTGGGGCGGGAGGTTTCTTTACACCGGGTAGTAACACCCCAGGGGTTCCCATGGTGGGGATCTCCAAGAAACTTTTCCTACAGTGGGAGGAGGGTGTGGTAGAGTTGTGTGTCTGGCAGGCCCCCCAGGTTAACTGGTGGGGGAGGTGAGCAACCCAGGGGTGGCCCATGGTAGTGGGTGGCCCCAAAGGAGGGTAGTTCTCAATCGAGGGTGTGTAGTGGTAGCCCCTAGGTACACTTGGTGGGCTAGGTAACTGACCCAGTGGATATCTGAAAGGGGGTGATGGGCTCCCTGGATTCCAGGTGAAGGGTTAGTGGTGGACCCTGACGTGTCAGGGTCGGGTAGGTGGTTACCCAAGGAAGCAACAGGATGTAATTCTGGAGCTGGTGTTGTGAACCTGAAGTGGTGGCTGGGGTGATGCCTAGCGGGTGACCAGTCAGGTAGGTCCTGTGGGGCTTGGACCCCAGGACCAGGAGCATGGGGGTGTTCCCCTAGCTCGAGGCAGGAGGTGGACTTCTGCAGGGTAGTACCACCCTGAACACAGGTGGGGCCCATCTTAAGTGAAGGGACCCTGTGTTTCCCAAAGGGGTGGTGCAAGTCTAGCCGGGATCTTTAGGGTCCCTGGCTGATGGAGGTAGTACCGCCCTGAAGATAGGTAGGGCCTATCTTAAGTGAAGGGACCCTGTGCTTCAGAGGAGGGTGGTGCAGGCCTAGCCGGGATCTTTAGGGTCCCTGGCTGAGTGTGGTAGTACTACCCTGAAGGCAGGTGAGGCCTATCTTAAGTGAAGGGACCCTGCTCTTCAGAAGGGGTGGTGCAGGCCATCCAGGGATCATGAGGGTCCCTGGACGGTCTCCCAAGGTGCTGCAGGGAGACCGAGGAGAGCCATGAGAGGTGGGCCTGGGTGTAGCTAACTCGGGGCCCACAGGCCCTCTAAGGGTACTCCGGGGGGAGAGCGCGCCTCTCGGAGGGAAGGGTGCATAGGCCCTGTTCTCGCAGTGGAGAACAAGGAAGGGGTCTAGGTTCCCGGGGTAGTTTCCGTGTGGAGCTACTGATGGGGGGAATGAGCTGTAGGTTGTCTGATGAGGCACCCTCAGTGTTCCTCCCTGGCACTGCCAGTGTGGTAGTGAGGCCTGTATGAGGTCCTATCAGGGAGCCAGGCCAGTGGCCGAAGGTGCTTTTCTCTGTGTGGGGAAAGTACGAATGGCTGTGCTTTCTTTAGGGAAGACAGTCATCCCAAAAGGGTGGTGGCAGCTGAATGACCTCAGCGGCAGGCTGAGGGTGAGGGTCCAGAGAGGTTGCATCTTTGGGGTGCAAGGACCAAAAGGAGAGAGGGTACTGGTTGGAACAAACTCTGGAAGGGAGACCAGCTAGTGACCCCGGGGATGGGATGTAGACCTGTCCCAGAAGACCGCATCGGTGCTGAGGCACTGTACCCTTGCCAGAGAACTGGTAGGCATAGTGGTGCGTGACCAAGGGCAAAGGTAAGCCTAGTTAGGCTGATTCCATGTAGACTGTGAGTGACCTAGAGGTATCTAACCTAGAGCCCGGAGGGTTCTTAGGGTAGTCTGGGATCCCTGTCATGTGTGGAGGTCTCATGGATGGGAGGAGTAGGTGGTCTGCGCGGATAACTGGTGAGTAAGGAGGGGTCTGGTCAGGACCCCTTATAACTAGTTATCGCTGACTACGGGAAGAATACCCATGTAGAGTGGCTATTACTTCCCTGTAGGAATCAGCTGGGCGCAGCGTTTGTTAGAAGGTGGTTCTGACCATCTGAGCCGCCCGGATTTTTCACTTTTTGAACACCTATTGGTTGAGCTTTTACTGTGGGAGAGCCTCATAAGTTGGGACTCACCCACAGTGAACTCATGATGAAAGGGACTGCATGTGTATTTTACCGGTGTCCCTCTGGGGCGAGTAGGCCGCTGCGCTGCAGCCAGAGTAAGGGGCACTGGGCTGGTTACATGCAAACATGTGTGTACATGCGTGTGCACAAGTGTAAGGGCTGCACAGGACAGATTTCTGGCGTGCGCAGCCCCGGAGCAGCTACAAAGTGAATGGTGTGGCAGGACTTATGCAGAATTGGGTGGTGACAGGGAATAGGCTTTCTACAATGGGAGGAAACATTTGAGGGAAAGTCAGTGTGCTTTACTGTTTTTTATTCCATTATTCTCCTATGAGGATGGGGAGCACATGGGCTAGTTTTACTTTCCTAGGGCCTACAAATTCCAGACACGCACCAAAGTCCACTGTAACCTATGTGAGAAGAAGTATTCTGCAGAGTCCAAAGACATATTTGTACTGCTTTTGGGTCATCCAGAAATGACATATTTCTCTGAGTCAGCTCATAACCAGGGCCTGGCTGGGGCTGACCCGGCCAGGCTGAATTGATGACCTTCCTCCCCCGGGCAGCCCTGCCCAACAAGCATTCCAAGGGCGAAAGCCTCCACTCCAAGAAGAGAAGATGGGTGGAGCTACAGGTTCATCCATCAGCAGCTGTCACCTGGTGCCAGGCACCAAGCTGCTCTGGAGAGAAGGCAGCAAGGGGGGAGGGGCTCTCAGAGACCATTTGGCATGAGACCCCTGGACGCCGCCATTTTGAACAAACCCAGAGGCCTGGGCAGGAAGGAGGGAGCAGGGGCAGAGAAGTGATGTGTCGCTGTGTGATAGGGCAAACAGAGACTTCCTGCCAGCCCCCTCCCCAATTCTTAAAAAGAGTTTGCACAGGAAGAGGAGCTCTCTCTGGGGTGTGGTCTGCTGAGGCAGAGGGTGCTGGAGCCTGGCGCCATGGGCAGTTGGAAGGAGGAACCCCCTGACTGTCCCAGGATCCTGAATAGCGCCAGGAGAGGAGTCCAGGACCAGTGAGCAGAAGCCTGGGCCTCTGCGCAAGGAGAAGAGAGGCCCAGGAGGAGAGCCAGGTGAAAGGCTGGCGCAGGGAGCCAGTGAAGACAGCTCCTTGCTGCATGCACCCTCTTTGAGACAAGGAGTGCAAAGAAGAGTGCTCCCAGTGGCTGGGGAACGCCACTAGGAGCAAGAAGAGGCCAGAATTATGAAGATCGGACCCCTGGGGGCTGAGATATGCCCCCTCAGAAGGTAGGCGACCTTTGACCTCTGGCCGACCGACGACGAAGAGCGTGGGGCTCCGCCGCCGGTCTCAAAGATGCCCCCGGGGTGGGTCAGGTCCCGGGGGCTGCCCCCAGAAGAAGTGAAGTCGGGGTGCGCCGTCGCGCACCCCGTGAAGGTGCCCCCGTGGGGTGTCAGGAGCCCACCCTGGCCCCTGCCAAAAATGAAACCGGGGAGTGCCGTCGCGCTCCCCATGAAGATCGGGGGTGTGGCCCGGGATTCCAACTCCGGGCCCCGTGTGAGGTGGAGGAGGTGGGGAGTGCCTTCGCACCCCCGCGAAGAAGGCTCTGGGGCCCGGGATCCCATCTCCGGGCCCCGAAGCGAGTGAAGCCGGGGAGCGCCGTCATGCTCCCCGTGAGGGTCGGTGAAGCGGGGGGCCAGGAGCCCACCCTGGCCCCGGCAGAGAATCTAAGTCGGGGAGCGCCGTTGCGCTCCCCGTGAAAATGGCCCAGGGGCCCGGGACCCCATCCCCGGGCCCCGAAGAGACGAGGAGGACGGGGGAGTGCAGCCGCACTACCCCGCGGCAAGAGGAAGGCAGGGGGAGTGCCGTCGCACTCCCCCGAGGTCCAGCAGGAGCAGCGCGTCCTCCGTGTCTGCCCACAGCAGCGGGCAAATCCGAACTGCGGTGCCGGCTCCCGCGGCAGCACGCGATGGTGCTGGCCGGGCAGGGAGCCGGCGGGGGCAGCCGGGGGTGGGCTCCCCGGGCTGCCCTCCAAGGAAAGGGCTACGTGGGGTTCCCGGGTGGGACCGGGACCCCACAGAAGAAAGGAGGCGGGGAAGCGGCAAAAGCAGCCAGGGGTGGGCTCCCTGAGCTGCTGATTTCCCTTACCTGGGGGTCCGGGTGAGACCGGGCCCCCCAACGAGGCAAGAACGCGGCAGAAGACCCCCAGCACCACCAGCACGGCTCTCCCCGGCACAGCGGGAGAGCCGCTCATCTGATATTCACGGGGCTGGAGGAGAAGCGCCCCATAATGCCTTGCAGGCCCGGACCGGCCTGCAAGTGAAAGCAGTGTTTCCTCGGTTTGTGGTGGCCCCAGGAGAACGGGGTCACCACCCAGCGAGTGCCAAGGTGCCGGGGGAGCTGCAGGAGAAACGCAGTCTCCCCCAGCACAAAGAGGTGACGTCCCACCCTAAGTCTCTAGGGACTTGAAAAGAATAACCCCTCAAGGGCTCAGCTAGCAGTTAAGAGTATCCCGGGGTTGGAACTTTTGTTCTACAGCTGGGGGTACTTTTGGGACTGAACCAAGGTATGGAAGGTGGTGCTGGGGATGTCTGGAGAAGGGCATTCCCTGGAGGTGAAGAGGTGTAATTGCACCACAAATGCATTTATCACTGTTATTTCTTTTAGAGGGACTGTAAGACACACGTGTAATGTGAAGTACCTGTTTAAGGTGGAGTCATAAGTAAAGTGGGGTTATGTTGTTGGACATTCCTGCTAGGGTGTCTGGCTGTATTTGCGTAATCCTGTGATTTTACCTTTGATGCCTTTTAGAGGCTGTGATTGCAATGCAGTCTAATTGTTATCCTCTATGATAAGTACCTCATTTAAAGTGATGCCCAAACATGTATTCTTGCTGCTGCGTTAGGTGAAGAACAACCCAGACTGTTAGCCCCGAAGATGTAGAGGTGCATACTGTATGGACAATATGAGATGCTCAGTCAGGGTTATGTGTCACCAGGGCAGGTGTACCTATTTTTAATGCTTGTTGAGATAATGGGGTGGGTCGCCACTGGGATGGTGCCAGTGCGCAGGGCCCTCACTCCAGGTTATGTTCAACCCACTGCATTAGGGGGCAAGATGATGTGCATACATGGGAGTGGTGGTACTTAGACCCCACCCCCTTTGGGAGGGGTGGAAATGTTATGCAATGTCACAAAGTAATTCCAACAGCTTATGTATATTTGTAAATTGTTGCATAGTATTAAGTAGTGTGTGTGTTTAATAAATGTACTCTTACTTTTATAAAGCAAAGTACAGACTGGACAATCAATTATTGCGTGTTATGTCTGCGCACCTGTAATGGCGATTACTAGCCCACACCATCTCCCTTGAGTAAGCCTTAGACTGCTCTGCAACGCTACCCTCTGAGAGTCAGGCGCTGCACTAGGGTGTTTGGTTCCCAGTGAAGGACAAATGTGGCATGTTATTTGTGCAGGCCTCACAGATACTGCCTCGTTTTCCAACAAGTACTCATTTTGATCGAAGGTTTTTGTTGTCCAAGTTTCTTGTAAAGCCACCATCGCCGGGTTGTCTTCCAGGATCAGTGCAAGTTTCTCCTGATTTTTGCCTGCTGTATTCCAGGACGCGATGCTCAAGCCTCTGTTAAAAAGGGAGTTTATTTTCCCTTTCCTGTTTGTTGCCGTTTAAATTCTCCGCAATCCAGGACCAGTGGTTTTCTTTTGGTGTAATTTCCTTTTTGGCTACATTATTATTCCAGATCCTTCTCTCTCCATTATTAATCAAGATGGTTAGATTTTCGTTGGGAGTGTTGTCAGGATTATTAGAGCCACTGAGTGTTTGATCAAAGTGCTGATTTTTCATTTTGTTATTTTCCTTGGGTTTATCCTGTATTTGATTTTCACTGTGGTTTACGACTGCAACGTCAAATCTGTTTTTATGGAGGATCTCACTTTCTTTTAAAATTATTGCTGGTATCACATGAGACCAAAATTCAACGATGGCCACCGTAGTTTTATCGAGAAAGCCACTAGTTTTATTTCTGAGCTTGTTTGTCACTGTAACGGATGGATCTTTCGGATAAGGTTCGATATTCTCCCTCGGTTTAGTGGATCGTTACCCGAGGGAAATAAGTCAGTAATTTCTAAGGAACATCTTTGAACCTTCTGTTCCTGGAGAATTGTGGCCCCAGAGGACTGCTCAATCAATTGTACGACAGATGGTACAGGCGGCTCAATGCCGTTCACAGCGGTGGAAAAACCTGGAGCCAGGGGATTTAGTTGTTTTGAATTCACTCTTGATTTAGACATTAAGTGGTGATGCCCATTATCATATGGATTTGTTGCAGATTTTGAATTTTGCTCTTTTTCTGGGTTTTGTGTTCGGGGGATAAGAGATTCGGAAACTTTAACTTCTGGGACTTCTGTTTCACAAATCTTATTACTCTTTTCTTAATCTTTTTCCGCTTAGTCTTATTAACTCTCCTTTCCTTTTTTGGTGAAGCTGAAACAGGCAAGGCTGAAACTGAAGTTTCTATAGATTTTGTTTCTTTTTTACTTGTCAGATGATTATTAAGTGGTTCAGGTGAGTCATTAGGTCTACGCCGGTTAAAGATTGGATAATAAGGAATAACCTTATGTTAGAAATGGGAGTCTCTGGTTGGCCAGGGCTTGCACCTCTGTCCAAGTAGGGACCCTTCTTCCTAGTCAGGATAAGGGAGTTACACTCCTAAAATAACCCCTGCTCACCCCCTTGGTAGCTTGGCACGAGCAGTCAGGCTTATTCTAGAGGCAGTGTGTAAAGCATTTGCACATAACCAACAGTAATATAGTGTAAGCACTACAAAAGGACACCACACCAGTTTAGAAAAATAACCAATATTTTTATATACTCAAGACAAGACCAAATACGATAGAAATCCACAATACAAATACTTTAAAAATGAATACGTTGCAAGATAACTTCTTCTTTGCAGAAATCGTGAAAAACAAAGTTCGTGCGAGTCGGTAGCTTCGTCCGAGTCTACCGCGTTGCTGAAAACAAACAAAGTCCAACAGTTCCAGCTGACCGCGTCGATACAGGCCAGCAGAGTCGTGCACAGACTTGGTCACAGTACCTTTCTCGTTGTGGCTGGTACGGAGTGTACGAGCCGGTCGGCGTTCGTCGCGACTGCGGTGCAAGACGGAGCGATGCAAGGTGCGGTGTCCTGTCGATGCGGTGCAGGCAGTGGCTCGATGACAGTCGTGCAGACGGAGTCGGTGAGACCAAGGCGGGCGATGCAGGGTAAGACGGTGCTCGATGCGGTGCTGGCAGGTTGCGATGCAGGCGACCAAGCCGGAGTGCGGGAGCTGGCGTCGGACAGCGGTGCGAGTTGGAGCGGTGCGTCGCGAAGCGTGCGAGCGGTGCCCCAACTGCGATGCGGTCACGATGGTTGAGCCAGATGCAGCGAAAGCGTTGGTCTGGTCCGGCCGTTACAGTGAAGCGATGCGATGCGAACTGCGGTGCCCACAGGTCACGATGCAAGCAGCGGCGCGATGGCGTCGGACGTCGTCGTCGGTGAGACCAGGGTTGCGGTGCGAAGCGGGGCGATGCGGTCTGCGGTGCAAACAGGACACCGGGCCAGTGATGGAGTCGGTTGACGGAGTCGGTTGCGGTTCCCTTCCTCTGTGGCAACTGAAACAGCGGTTCCAGAAGCGGTACCCAGAGGGTTGTGAAGTCTTTGCAGTCCCTGAGACTTCTTAACAGGAGGCCAGCTCGGTTTCAGGCCCTTGGAGATTCTCAGCACAAAGAGTAGAAAGTTCAGTCCAGTCCTTTCACTGCCCAAGACAGAAGCAGCAACTGCAGGCCAACCCAACAAGGCAATAACTCAGCAAAGGGGCAGTACTCCTCCTAGCAGCTCTCCAGCTCTTCTTCTTGGCAGGTTCCTTGATTCCAGCGAGATCTAAATTCATGGGGTCAGGGCCCCAATATTTATATCCCAAATTCCTTTGTTCTCTGGAGGCAGAGAAGCCTTTGCCTAGTCCAAACCAGTTCTGGAGCACTCTGTTGACAAGACTCCTTCTTTCCTTTCACAGTGCAGGGCAGAAACATCAGACACCCCACAGGAGGTGGAGCCAGCATTGCGGAGGGAAAGCACAGCCCTGGAGCACTTTGTTGACATGATTCCTTCTCTTCTTTCACAGTGCAGGGCAGAGACATCAGACGCACCACAGGGGGTGGAGCCAGCACTGTGGGGGGCAGGCACAGTCCTATTCAGGTCCCAGGTGCAACTCCTCCCTCCCATCTAGATGCAGATCTCTCTATTCACCACTGGGCGGACTCATTCTGTCTCCTGGAATCCCCCAGCCCTGTCACTCAAACTCCAGACAAGGAATACACAACCTAGCAGAGGCAGGCCTGGATAGTTAGACAAGAAAATACATACTTTCTAAAAGTGGTATTTTCAAACACAGAATGTTAAAACCAACTTCACTAAAAGATGTATTTTATCATTCTGAGTTCAGGCATACTAAACTCAAATTTCTACCATGTTCCCGGAGTCAGTTAGGATTATAAGATGTAATAATCAAAACTGCCCATTCTGGCCTATGGGGGACAGGTAGCCTTTCAATAGTGAAAAACGAAATAGGCTGTAATTCACTACCAGGGCATGCCACGCACACCGGCGCATGCCCTACCTTTACCTACAATGCACCCTGCCCACAGGGGTACCTTGGGCCTACCATAGGGATGACTAATATGTACAAAAGGGAAGGTTTAGGGACTGGCAAGTGGGTGCACTTGCCAAGTCGACATGGCAGTCACAGACTGCACACAGGCTCTGCGGTGGCAGGCCTGAGACACATTTTGCAGGCTGCTTTGGTGGGTGGCACAACCAGTGCTGCAAACCCACCAGCAGCATTTGATTTACAGGCCCTGGCACACTCAGTGCACGTTACTAGGGACTGACACATAAATCAAATAGCCAAACATGGAAATACCAATCCATAACACATTTCTTACAGGAGCACTTGCACTTTACCACTGATCAGCAGTGCGTAAAGTGCGCAGAAACACTAAACCAGCACAAAACAGAGTCAAAACCGGGAGGTCAGAAAGCAAAAACTCAGGGGAAACACGCCAAAAGATGCCAAGTCTAACACATGTCCCCTCCAGCTGAAAGTAGGGAGAACTACCCAACCCCATGGGAGTTCTCTTCACTAAGGCGGAAGAACCTGGACAGACCATCTGCGTTGGCGTGTTCTGTACCAGGGCGGTGTTCCACCGTAAAGTCCATTCCCTGTAGGGAGATGGACCACCTCAACAGTTTTGGATTCTCACCCCTCATTTGCATCAACCATCTGAGGGGCCTGTGGTCTGTCTGAACCCGGAAGTGAGTCCCAAACAGGTATGGTCTCAACTTCTTCAGTGCCCAGACCACAGCGAAAGCTTCCCTTTCTATGGCACTCCACCTCTGTTCCCTGGGGAGTAGTCTCCTGCTAAGGAAGACTACAGGCTGGTCTAGGCCCTCTTCGTTCAGTTGTGAGAGCACCGCTCCCACACCATGCTCTGAAGCGTCAGTCTGCACGATGAATTCCTTGGAGAAGTCGGGTGCCTTGAGCACGGGCGCCGTGCACATGGCAGCCTTCAGGGCATCAAAGGCCTTCTGGCAGGACTCAGTCCAGATCACCTTCCTGGGCTGCTTCTTGGAAGTCAGCTCCGTTAAGGGGGTCACAATGGTGCCATAGCCCTTAACAAATCTCCTGTAATAGCCGGTGAGACCTAAAAAGGCTCTCACCTCTGTCTGGGTCTTGGGGGCTCCCAAGCCAGAATGGTGTCAATCTTGGGTTGTAGGGGCGCCACCTGGCCGCTTCCTACCTGGTGTCCCAAGTACACCACAGAACCCTGCCCGATCTGGCACTTACTGGCCTTGATCGTGAGGCCTGCCTTCTGCAGAGCCCTCAACACTTCTCCAAGGTGCTGCCTGTGTTCTTCCCAGCTGGAACTGAACACAGCAATGTCATCCAGGTAGGCGGCACTGAAATCCTCCAGTCCAACCAACACCTGGTTGACCAACCTCTGGAAAGTGGCAGGGGCATTCTTCAACCCAAAGGGCATCACACGGAACTGGTAATGTCCTTCTGGGGTTGAGAATGCTGACCTCTCCTTGGCCCCATCAGTTAAGGCAATCTGCCAGTACCCAGACGTCAAATCAAACGTGCTGAGGAACTTGGCAGCTCCCAACCGATCAATGAGCTCATCAGCTCTGGGGATGGGGTGCGCGTCAGTCTTGGTGACGGCATTGAGCCCACGGTAGTCCACACAAAACCGGAGTTCTGGAGTGGCACCGGGTGCAGCAGCCTTTGGGACCAAAACCACTGGACTGGACCAAGGACTGTTGGAGGGCACGATCATCCCTAACGCCAACATCTTGGAGACCTCCTCCTTGATGCTGGCCCTGACCCGGTCAGTCAACCTGTAAATCTTGTGTTTCACAGGAGGGCTGTCACCGGTGTCCACGTCATGGGTACACCAGTGAGTAACACCTGGGGTCAGAGAGAACAGTGGGGCAAACTGTCCCAACAACTGGTGACAGTCGCTCTGCTGCTCTGGGGTCAGTGTAGGGGAGAGGACCACTCCTTCTACTGACCCGTCTTGCTCCTTGGTAGACAGGAGGTCAGGGAGAGGTTCACTCTCCTCTTCCACCCCATCATCTGTCGCCAAGAGCATGCTCACTTCGGACCTCTCAAAGTGGGGCTTGAGGTGGTTCACGTGGAGGACCCTCAAAGGGTTCCTTGGAGACTGCAAATTCACCAGGTAGGTGACGTCACTTTTGCGCTCCACCACCTCAAATGGCCCAGTCCACTTGTCCTGCAAGGCACAAGGTTCCACTGGGGCCATCACCCACACTTTCTGCCCAGGCTGAAATTCGACCAGAGTGGCATTCTGGTCATACCATTTCTTCATTTCTTCCTGGCTTGCTTCTAGGTTCGCCTGAGCGAGTTTCCTGAAGCGTGCAGTCTGGTTTCTGAAGGCCAGCATGTAACTAAACACATCCTGGGGAGATTTCCTGGGAGCTGCCTCCCAGCCTTCCTTCACCAAACTGAGAGGTCCTCGCACAGGGTGGCCATAGAGAAGCTCAAAGGGGCTGAACCCTAGAGATTTCTCTGGCACCTCCCTGTATGCAAACAGTAGGCATGGTAAGAGGACGTCCCACTTACGCCTCATGGGTTCTGTCAACCCCTTTATCATGACTTTTAAGGTCTGGTTGAATCTCTCCACCAGACCATTACCTTGGGTGTGGTAAGGGGTGGTGAACTTGTAGGTTACACCACATTCCTTCCACAGGGATGTCATATACTTGGATATGAAATTGGTCCCTCTGTCAGAAACCACCTCTCTGGGGAATCCCACATGGGAAAAGATCCCCATTAACGCCCGGCCCACCACTGGCGCCATCGTTGTCCTGAGAGGGATTGCTTCAGGGTACCGGGTGGCATGGTCCACCAAGACCAGGATGTACCTGTTGCCCATGGCTGTCTTGGGATCCAGTGGCCCCACAATATCCATCCCTACCCTTTCAAAGGGTGTTCCAACAACAGGAAAAGGTTGGAGAGGAGCTTTGACCCTCCTCCCACTCTTACCGCTTGCCTGGCAAGTTTGGCAAGACCTACAATGTCCATCTGACTGCCTTCTCATTTGGGGCCAAAAGAAGTGGGTGACAAGCCTGTCAAAGGTCTTGTCCCGCCCCAAATGTCCTGCTAAAGGCACGTCATGAGCCAGACCCAGTAGGAAGGTCCTGAAGCGCTGGGGTACCACCAGCACACGGGCTGACCCAGGCTCAGCGACCTTAGGCTCGCTGTACAGGAGATCATTCTCCCAATAGATCAGGTGAGATCCAGACTGGTTACCAGCTGCCTGGTCTGCAGCCTGCCGCTGCAGACCCTCTAGAGAAGGGCACTCTTTCTGCTCCCTGCAGAACTCCTCCCTGGTGGGACCCCCTTCTTGCTGCCAATGGGTCAGCTCAGAGATGTCTCCCAGTTCGGCTACCTGCTCCCCTGTAGGCACCGGGGCGTCCCCCTCAAGGTCCGCCTCCTCCCGGTCCGTGGGAACATCAGGGGCCGGTTTCCCGCGCCCCGGCCCTTTCTCTTGGCAGGAACTTGGGCCACTGTTTCAGGCTCCAAGTCCTCTTGACTACCCTTCCTGGCTGCCATTGACCGAGTGGACACGCATGCCCACTCTGGCAACCCAAGCATCTCCAAGTGAGACCTGAGCTCAACATCCTTCCACAAGGACTGCTCCAGGTCGTTTCCTAGCAGACAATCCACAGGCATGGTAGGGCTCACAACCACCCTCAAGGGACCTGAGACCCCCCCCATTCAAAGGGAACCTGCGCCACCATACATTGGCGCTCTGAGTTATCTACAGCAACTACTTGGTGGAATGCTCCTGGGACTACTTGCTTCTCAGACACCAGGTGACACCGGACTGAGGTCACACTGGCTCCAGTGTCTCTGAGAGCCTCTACCCTATTCCCATTAATGGTCACCCAGGTGCTGTATTTCTTTGTGTTAGGGGGCACCTGGTTTCCTGGGACCATCTCACTGTCCCCTAGTGAGACAAGGGTCATTTCTGCGGGATCCCCACCCTCCAGTGGTCACCCCTCCTCCCCAAGCGCTACACTAGCCGACACCTTGGACTGTCCACCGGTGGGTGGCTGTGGCCCCTTCGGGCACTTGGGGTCCCCCCTCATGTGGCCTACCTGGTCACATGCATAACACTTGCGGGGGCCGGTCTCAGCAGGCTTCCCTGAAGAGACCACTGCTTTCTTACCTGGGGGCTGGGAACCTTTACCCTGGGTACTAGTTTGGGGCCCTTTAGAGAACTCCTGTGCTTTACCCTTGTCCCCCCACTTTTCTGCTGGGGACCCTGCCCACCTTTGGCTGAGTCTCCCCCAAACGCTTTCTTGTGGACCCTGGTACTCACCCAGCGGTCCGCCTCCATAGCAAGCTTCCTGGGGTCAGTTAGCTTACTATCCACTAGGTGCTGGCGCAGATCTGCAAAACATAGACTAGACAAGTGCTCCCATGCAATCAAGTTGTAGAGCCCCTGAAAATCTGTCACATTACTGCCCTTTACCCAGCCATCCAGAGACCTGCAGAACACATCCACACATTCCAACCAAGTGTTGGCATCAGACTTCTTACTGGACCTGAACTGATCCCTGTACTTTTCAGGAGTAAGACCATACTTAGTGAGAAGGGCATCCTTCATGTCAGCATAGGTGAGGTGATACCCCTTACCCAAAGCTATCAGAGCATCCCTTGCTTCTTCAGGGAAAAGTGGCCACAATCCTGCTCCCCAATTTTCCTCAGGGACCCCATTCATGTGTATGGCTGCCTCATAACCCTGAAACCACCTTTGTATGTCATCCCCCTTCTTGAACTCCTTGCCTACATTCTTGGGAATGTGCACAATCCTGTCTGCCTTTCTGGACGAATTGCTGCCACCATCTGAGCCTGACTTACTCCTAAGTTCTAGCTCCTTCAGTTCTCTCTCATGCTCTAAGAGCATCTTCTTCTCCTCCATGGCCAATCTCCTCTCCTCCCTCTTCTCCTCCCGCTCACTCTCCAGCCTGAGCTTCTGCAGCTCAAACTGCCTTGCCTCCCGCCTGTCCTCCAGCTCCTCTGGGGACAGACTGCTGCTGCCTGACCTGGCGGGTTCCCCCCACCCAAAAGCACATCCACCCTGGAAATAGGCTCCTCCACCTCCTCACTGAGATTACCAGGCTGCCCACTGGCATGTCTGGCTGCTACCCAGGCCCTCAGCGCCTTCTGTAGCTCCTCCTTCCTTGTGAGGCTTTTAATTTGGACTTTCAGGTTTTTACAAATCGCTCGTAGCTCCTTTACGGCGTAGGATTCCAACCTATCCTCCTCAAAGATAACTTCCAGAGATGCAACGGATGATGCAGTTGATTCAGGCATGATGAAAGTAGTGAGTTGAAAACTGGCAAGATCAAAAATAGGCCAAAAGAAAAAGAGACAGTATGTGGTACGTAATGGTCTGCGATATGGTTGTAGTGCACACCAATCACTGAAAGTCAAGTGCAAACACAAGTCCTATCCTCACCGCTGACAACCAATGTTAGAAATGGGAGTCTCTGGTTGGCCAGGGCTTGCACCTCTGTCCAAGTAGGGACCCTTCTTCCTAGTCAGGATAAGGGAGTTACACTCCTAAAATAACCCCTGCTCACCCCCTTGGTAGCTTGGCACGAGCAGTCAGGCTTATTCTAGAGGCAGTGTGTAAAGCATTTGCACATAACCAACAGTAATATAGTGTAAGCACTACAAAAGGACACCACACCAGTTTAGAAAAATAACCAATATTTTTATATACTCAAGACAAGACCAAATACGATAGAAATCCACAATACAAATACTTTAAAAATGAATACGTTGCAAGATAACTTCTTCTTTGCAGAAATCGTGAAAAACAAAGTTCGTGCGAGTCGGTAGCTCCGTCCGAGTCTACCGCGATGCTGAAAACAAACAAAGTCCAACAGTTCCAGCCGACCGCGTCGATACGGGCCGGCAGAGTCGTGCACAGACTTGGTCACAGTACCTTTCTCGTTGTGGCTGGTACGGAGTGTACGAGCCGGTCGGCGTTCGTCGCGGTTGCGGTGCAAGACGGTGCGATGCAAGGTGCGGTGTCCTCTCGATGCGGTGCAGGCAGCGGCTCGATGACAGTCGTGCAGACGGAGTCGGTGAGACCAAGGCGGGCGCTGCAGGGTGAGACGGTGCTCGATGCGGTGCTGGCAGGTTGCGATGCAGGCGACCAAGCCAGAGTGCGGGAGCTGGCGTCGGACAGCGGTGCGAGTCGGAGCGGTGCGTAGCGAAGCGTGCGAGCGGTGCCCCAACTGCGATGCGGTCACGATGGTTGAGCCAGATGCAGCGACAGCGTCGGTCTGGTCCGGCCGGTACAGTGAAGCGATGCGATGCGAACTGCGGTGCCCACAGGTCACGATGCAAGCAGCGGCTCGAAGGCGATGGCGTCGGACGTTGTCGTCGGTGAGACCAGGGTTGCGGTGCGAAGCGGGGCGATGCGGTCTGCGGTGCAAACAGGACACCGGGCCAGTGATGGAGTCGGTTGACGGAGTCGGTTGCAGTTCCCTTCCTCTGTGGCAACTGAAACAGCGGTTCCAGAAGCGGTACCCAGAGGGTTGTGAAGTCTTTGCAGTCCCTGAGACTTCTTAACAGGAGGCCAGCTCGGTTTCAGGCCCTTGGAGATTCTCAGCACAAAGAGTAGAAAGTTCAGTCCAGTCCTTTCACTGCCCAAGACAGAAGCAGCAACTGCAGGCCAACCCAACAAGGCAATAACTCAGCAAAGGGGCAGTACTCCTCCTAGCAGCTCTCCAGCTCTTCTTCTTGGCAGGTTCCTTGATTCCAGCGAGATCTAAATTCATGGGGTCAGGGCCCCAATATTTATATCCCAAATTCCTTTGTTCTCTGGAGGCAGAGAAGCCTTTGCCTAGTCCAAACCAGTTCTGGAGCACTCTGTTGACAAGACTCCTTCTTTCCTTTCACAGTGCAGGGCAGAAACATCAGACACCCCACAGGAGGTGGAGCCAGCATTGTGGAGGGAAAGCACAGCCCTGGAGCACTTTGTTGACATGATTCCTTCTCTTCTTTCACAGTGCAGGGCAGAGACATCAGACGCACCACAGGGGGTGGAGCCAGCACTGTGGGGGGCAGGCACAGTCCTATTCAGGTCCCAGGTGCAACTCCTCCCTCCCATCTAGATGCAGATCTCTCTATTCACCACTGGGCGGACTCATTCTGTCTCCTGGAATCCCCCAGCCCTGTCACTCAAACTCCAGACAAGGAATACACAACCTAGCAGAGGCAGGCCTGGATAGTTAGACAAGAAAATACCTACTTTCTAAAAGTGGTATTTTCAAACACAGAATGTTAAAACCAACTTCACTAAAAGATGTATTTTATCATTCTGAGTTCAGGCATACTAAACTCAAATTTCTACCATGTTCCCGGAGTCAGTTAGGATTATAAGATGTAATAATCAAAACTGCCCATTCTGGCCTATGGGGGACAGGTAGCCTTTCAATAGTGAAAAACGAAATAGGCTGTAATTCACTACCAGGGCATGCCACGCACACCAGGGCATGCCCTACCTTTACCTACAATGCACCCTGCCCACAGGGGTACCTTGGGCCTACCATAGGGGTGACTAATATGTACAAAAGGGAAGGTTTAGGGACTGGCAAGTGGGTGCACTTGCCAAGTCGACATGGCAGTCACAGACTGCACACAGGCTCTGCGGTGGCAGGCCTGAGACACATTTTGCAGGCTGCTTTGGTGGGTGGCACAACCAGTGCTGCAAACCCACCAGCAGCATTTGATTTACAGGCCCTGGCACACTCAGTGCACGTTACTAGGGACTGACACATAAATCAAATAGCCAAACATGGAAATACCAATCCATAACACATTTCTTACAGGAGCACTTGCACTTTACCACTGATCAGCAGTGCGTAAAGTGCGCAGAAACACTAAACCAGCACAAAACAGAGTCAAAACCGGGAGGTCAGAAAGCAAAAACTCAGGGGAAACACGCCAAAAGATGCCAAGTCTAACACATGTCCCCTCCAGCTGAAAGTAGGGAGAACTACCCAACCCCATGGGAGTTCTCTTCACTAAGGCGGAAGAACCTGGACAGACCATCTGCGTTGGCGTGTTCTGTACCAGGGCGGTGTTCCACCGTAAAGTCCATTCCCTGTAGGGAGATGGACCACCTCAACAGTTTTGGATTCTCACCCCTCATTTGCATCAACCATCTGAGGGGCCTGTGGTCTGTCTGAACCCGGAAGTGAGTCCCAAACAGGTATGGTCTCAACTTCTTCAGTGCCCAGACCACAGCGAAAGCTTCCCTTTCTATGGCACTCCACCTCTGTTCCCTGGGGAGTAGTCTCCTGCTAAGGAAGACTACAGGCTGGTCTAGGCCCTCTTCGTTCAGTTGTGAGAGCACCGCTCCCACACCATGCTCTGAAGCGTCAGTCTGCACGATGAATTCCTTGGAGAAGTCGGGTGCCTTGAGCACGGGCGCCGTGCACATGGCAGCCTTCAGGGCATCAAAGGCCTTCTGGCAGGACTCAGTCCAGATCACCTTCCTGGGCTGCTTCTTGGAAGTCAGCTCCGTTAAGGGGGTCACAATGGTGCCATAGCCCTTAACAAATCTCCTGTAATAGCCGGTGAGACCTAAAAAGGCTCTCACCTCTGTCTGGGTCTTGGGGGCTCCCAAGCCAGAATGGTGTCAATCTTGGGTTGTAGGGGCGCCACCTGGCCGCTTCCTACCTGGTGTCCCAAGTACACCACAGAACCCTGCCCGATCTGGCACTTACTGGCCTTGATCGTGAGGCCTGCCTTCTGCAGAGCCCTCAACACTTCTCCAAGGTGCTGCCTGTGTTCTTCCCAGCTGGAACTGAACACAGCAATGTCATCCAGGTAGGCGGCACTGAAATCCTCCAGTCCAACCAACACCTGGTTGACCAACCTCTGGAAAGTGGCAGGGGCATTCTTCAACCCAAAGGGCATCACACGGAACTGGTAATGTCCTTCTGGGGTTGAGAATGCTGACCTCTCCTTGGCCCCATCAGTTAAGGCAATCTGCCAGTACCCAGACGTCAAATCAAACGTGCTGAGGAACTTGGCAGCTCCCAACCGATCAATGAGCTCATCAGCTCTGGGGATGGGGTGCGCGTCAGTCTTGGTGACGGCATTGAGCCCACGGTAGTCCACACAAAACCGGAGTTCTGGAGTGGCACCGGGTGCAGCAGCCTTTGGGACCAAAACCACTGGGCTGGACCAAGGACTGTTGGAGGGCTCGATCATCCCTAACGCCAACATCTTGGAGACCTCCTCCTTGATGCTGGCCCTGACCCGGTCAGTCAACCTGTAAATCTTGTGTTTCACAGGAGGGCTGTCACCGGTGTCCACGTCATGGGTACACCAGTGAGTAACACCTGGGGTCAGAGAGAACAGTGGGGCAAACTGTCCCAACAACTGGTGACAGTCGCTCTGCTGCTCTGGGGTCAGTGTAGGGGAGAGGACCACTCCTTCTACTGACCCGTCTTGCTCCTTGGTAGACAGGAGGTCAGGGAGAGGTTCACTCTCCTCTTCCACCCCATCATCTGTCGCCAAGAGCATGCTCACTTCGGACCTCTCAAAGTGGGGCTTGAGGCGGTTCACGTGGAGGACCCTCAAAGGGTTCCTTGGAGACTGCAAATTCACCAGGTAGGTGACGTCACTTTTGCGCTCCACCACCTCAAATGGCCCAGTCCACTTGTCCTGCAAGGCACAAGGTTCCACTGGGGCCATCAGCCACACTTTCTGCCCAGGTTGAAATTCGACCAGAGTGGCATTCTGGTCATACCATTTCTTCATTTCTTCCTGGCTTGCTTCTAGGTTCGCCTGAGCGAGTTTCCTGAAGCGTGCAGTCTGGTTTCTGAAGGCCAGCATGTAACTAAACACATCCTGGGGAGATTTCCTGGGAGCTGCCTCCCAGCCTTCCTTCACCAAACTGAGAGGTCCTCGCACAGGGTGGCCATAGAGAAGCTCAAAGGGGCTGAACCCTAGAGATTTCTCTGGCACCTCCCTGTATGCAAACAGTAGGCATGGTAAGAGGACGTCCCACTTACGCCTCATGGGTTCTGTCAACCCCTTTATCATGCCTTTTAAGGTCTGGTTGAATCTCTCCACCAGACCATTACCTTGGGGGTGGTAAGGGGTGGTGAACTTGTAGGTTACACCACATTCCTTCCACAGGGATGTCATATACTTGGATATGAAATTGGTCCCTCTGTCAGAAACCACCTCTCTGGGGAATCCCACACGGGAAAAGATCCCCATTAACGCCCGGCCCACCACTGGCGCCATCGTTGTCCTGAGAGGGATTGCTTCAGGGTACCGGGTGGCATGGTCCACCAAGACCAGGATGTACCTGTTGCCCATGGCTGTCTTGGGATCCAGTGGCCCCACAATATCCATCCCTACCCTTTCAAAGGGTGTTCCAACAACAGGAAAAGGTTGGAGAGGAGCTTTGACCCTCCTCCCACTCTTACCGCTTGCCTGGCAAGTTTGGCAAGACCTACAATGTCCATCTGACTGCCTTCTCATTTGGGGCCAAAAGAAGTGGGTGACAAGCCTGTCAAAGGTCTTGTCCCGCCCCAAATGTCCTACTAAAGGCACGTCATGAGCCAGACCCAGTAGGAAGGTCCTGAAGCGCTGGGGTACCACCAGCACACGGGCTGACCCAGGCTCAGCGACCTTAGGCTCGCTGTACAGGAGATCATTCTCCCAATAGATCAGGTGAGTTCCAGACTGGTTACCAGCTGCCTGGTCTGCAGCCTGCCGCCGCAGACCCTCTAGAGAAGGGCACTCTTTCTGCTCCCTGCAGAACTCCTCCCTGGTGGGACCCCCTTCTTGCTGCCAATGGGTCAGCTCAGAGATGTCTCCCAGTTCGGCTACCTGCTCCCCTGTAGGCACCGGGGCGTCCCCCTCAAGGTCCGCCTCCTCCCGGTCCGTGGGAACATCAGGGGCCGGTTTCCCGCGCCCCGGCCCTTTCTCTTGGCAGGAACTTGGGCCACTGTTTCAGGCTCCAAGTCCTCTTGACTACCCTTCCTGGCTGCCATTGACCGAGTGGACACGCATGCCCACTCTGGCAACCCAAGCATCTCCAAGTGAGACCTGAGCTCAACATCCTTCCACAAGGACTGCTCCAGGTCGTTTCCTAGCAGACAATCCACAGGCATGGTAGGGCTCACAACCACCCTCAAGGGACCTGAGACCCCCCCCATTCAAAGGGAACCTGCGCCACCATACATTGGCGCTCTGAGTTATCTACAGCAACTACTTGGTGGAATGCTCCTGGGACTACTTGCTTCTCAGACACCAGGTGACACCGGACTGAGGTCACACTGGCTCCAGTGTCTCTGAGAGCCTCTACCCTATTCCCATTAATGGTCACCCAGGTGCTGTATTTCTTTGTGTTAGGGGGCACCTGGTTTCCTGGGACCATCTCACTGTCCCCTAGTGAGACAAGGGTCATTTCTGCGGGATCCCCACCCTCCAGTGGTCACCCCTCCTCCCCAAGCGCTACACTAGCCGACACCTTGGACTGTCCACCGGTGGGTGGCTGTGGCCCCTTCGGGCACTTGGGGTCCCCCCTCATGTGGCCTACCTGGTCACATGCATAACACTTGCGGGGGCCGGTCTCAGCAGGCTTCCCTGAAGAGACCACTGCTTTCTTACCTGGGGGCTGGGAACCTTTACCCTGGGTACTAGTTTGGGGCCCTTTAGAGAACTCCTGTGCTTTACCCTTGTCCCCCCCACTTTTCTGCTGGGGACCCTGCCCACCTTTGGCTGAGTCTCCCCCAAACGCTTTCTTGTGGACCCTGGTACTCACCCAGCGGTCCGCCTCCATAGCAAGCTTCCTGGGGTCAGTTAGCTTACTATCCACTAGGTGCTGGCGCAGATCTGCAAAACATAGACTAGACAAGTGCTCCCATGCAATCAAGTTGTAGAGCCCCTGAAAATCTGTCACATTACTGCCCTTTACCCAGCCATCCAGAGACCTGCAGAACACATCCACACATTCCAACCAAGTGTTGGCATCAGACTTCTTACTGGACCTGAACTGATCCCTGTACTTTTCAGGAGTAAGACCATACTTAGTGAGAAGGGCATCCTTCATGTCAGCATAGGTGAGGTGATACCCCTTACCCAAAGCTATCAGAGCATCCCTTGCTTCTTCAGGGAAAAGTGGCCACAATCCTGCTCCCCAATTTTCCTCAGGGACCCCATTCATGTGTATGGCTGCCTCATAACCCTGAAACCACCTTTGTATGTCATCCCCCTTCTTGAACTCCTTGCCTACATTCTTGGGAATGTGCACAATCCTGTCTGCCTTTCTGGACGAATTGCTGCCACCATCTGAGCCTGACTTACTCCTAAGTTCTAGCTCCTTCAGTTCTCTCTCATGCTCTAAGAGCATCTTCTTCTCCTCCATGGCCAATCTCCTCTCCTCCCTCTTCTCCTCCCGCTCACTCTCCAGCCTGAGCTTCTGCAGCTCAAACTGCCTTGCCTCCCGCCTGTCCTCCAGCTCCTCTGGGGACAGACTGCTGCTGCCTGACCTGGCGGGTTCCCCCCCACCCAAAAGCACATCCACCCTGGAAATAGGCTCCTCCACCTCCTCACTGAGATTACCAGGCTGCCCACTGGCATGTCTGGCTGCTACCCAGGCCCTCAGCGCCTTCTGTAGCTCCTCCTTCCTTGTGAGGCTTTTAATTTGGACTTTCAGGTTTTTACAAATCGCTCGTAGCTCCTTTACGGCGTAGGATTCCAACCTATCCTCCTCAAAGATAACTTCCAGAGATGCAACGGATGATGCAGTTGATTCAGGCATGATGAAAGTAGTGAGTTGAAAACTGGCAAGATCAAAAATAGGCCAAAAGAAAAAGAGACAGTATGTGGTACGTAATGGTCTGCGATATGGTTGTAGTGCACACCAATCACTGAAAGTCAAGTGCAAACACAAGTCCTATCCTCACCGCTGACAACCAATGTTAGAAATGGGAGTCTCTAGTTGGCCAGGGCTTGCACCTCTGTCCAAGTAGGGACCCTTCTTCCTAGTCAGGATAAGGGAGTTACACTCCTAAAATAACCCCTGCTCACCCCCTTGGTAGCTTGGCACGAGCAGTCAGGCTTATTCTAGAGGCAGTGTGTAAAGCATTTGCACATAACCAACAGTAATATAGTGTAAGCACTACAAAAGGACACCACACCAGTTTAGAAAAATAACCAATATTTTTATATACTCAAGACAAGACCAAATACGATAGAAATCCACAATACAAATACTTTAAAAATGAATACGTTGCAAGATAACTTCTTCTTTGCAGAAATCGTGAAAAACAAAGTTCGTGCGAGTCGGTAGCTCCGTCCGAGTCTACCGCGATGCTGAAAACAAACAAAGTCCAACAGTTCCAGCCGACCGCGTCGATACGGGCCGGCAGAGTCGTGCACAGACTTGGTCACAGTACCTTTCTCGTTGTGGCTGGTACGGAGTGTACGAGCCGGTCGGCGTTCGTCGCGGTTGCGGTGCAAGACGGAGCGATGCAAGGTGCGGTGTCCTCTCGATGCGGTGCAGGCAGCGGCTCGATGACAGTCGTGCAGACGGAGTCGGTGAGACCAAGGCGGGCGATGCAGGGTGAGACGGTGCTCGATGCGGTGCTGGCAGGTTGCGATGCAGGCGACCAAGCCGGAGTGCGGGAGCTGGCGTCGGACAGCGGTGCGAGTCGGAGCGGTGCGTCGCGAAGCGTGCGAGCGGTGCCCCAACTGCGATGCGGTCACGATGGTTGAGCCAGATGCAGCGACAGCGTCGGTCTGGTCCGGCCGGTACAGTGAAGCGATGCGATGCGAACTGCGGTGCCCACAGGTCACGATGCAAGCAGCGGCTCGATGGCGATGGCGTCGGACGTCGTTGTTGGTGAGACCAGGGTTGCGGTGCGAAGCGGGGCGATGCGGTCTGCAGTGCAAACAGGACACCGGGCCAGTGATGGAGTTGGTTGACGGAGTCGGTTGCGGTTCCCTTCCTCTGTGGCAACTGAAACAGCGGTTCCAGAAGCGGTACCCAGAGGGTTGTGAAGTCTTTGCAGTCCCTGAGACTTCTTAACAGTAGGCCAGCTCGGTTTCAGGCCCTTGGAGATTCTCAGCACAAAGAGTAGAAAGTTCAGTCCAGTCCTTTCACTGCCCAAGACAGAAGCAGCAACTGCAGGCCAACCCAACAAGGCAATAACTCAGCAAAGGGGCAGTACTCCTCCTAGCAGCTCTCCAGCTCTTCTTCTTGGCAGGTTCCTTGATTCCAGCGAGATCTAAATTCATGGGGTCAGGGCCCCAATATTTATATCCCAAATTCCTTTGTTCTCTGGAGGCAGAGAAGCCTTTGCCTAGTCCAAACCAGTTCTGGAGCACTCTGTTGACAAGACTCCTTCTTTCCTTTCACAGTGCAGGGCAGAAACATCAGACACCCCACAGGAGGTGGAGCCAGCATTGTGGAGGGAAAGCACAGCCCTGGAGCACTTTGTTGACATGATTCCTTCTCTTCTTTCACAGTGCAGGGCAGAGACATCAGACGCACCACAGGGGGTGGAGCCAGCACTGTGGGGGGCAGGCACAGTCCTATTCAGGTCCCAGGTGCAACTCCTCCCTCCCAGCTAGATGCAGATCTCTCTATTCACCACTGGGCGGACTCATTCTGTCTCCTGGAATCCCCCAGCCCTGTCACTCAAACTCCAGACAAGGAATACACAACCTAGCAGAGGCAGGCCTGGATAGTTAGACAAGAAAATACCTACTTTCTCAAAGTGGTATTTTCAAACACAGAATGTTAAAACCAACTTCACTAAAAGATGTATTTTATCATTCTGAGTTCAGGCATACTAAACTCAAATTTCTACCATGTTCCCGGAGTCAGTTAGGATTATAAGATGTAATAATCAAAACTGCCCATTCTGGCCTATGGGGGACAGGTAGCCTTTCAATAGTGAAAAACGAAATAGGCTGTAATTCACTACCAGGGCATGCCACGCACACCAGCGCATGCCCTACCTTTACCTACAATGCACCCTGCCCACAGGGGTACCTTGGGCCTACCATAGGGGTGACTAATATGTACAAAAGGGAAGGTTTAGGGACTGGCAAGTGGGTGCACTTGCCAAGTCGACATGGCAGTCACAGACTGCACACAGGCTCTGCGGTGGCAGGCCTGAGACACATTTGCAGGCTGCTTTGGTGGGTGGCACAACCAGTGCTGCAAACCCACCAGCAGCATTTGATTTACAGGCCCTGGCACACTCAGTGCACGTTACTAGGGACTGACACATAAATCAAATAGCCAAACATGGAAATACCAATCCATAACACATTTCTTACAGGAGCACTTGCACTTTACCACTGATCAGCAGTGCGTAAAGTGCGCAGAAACACTAAACCAGCACAAAACAGAGTCAAAACCGGGAGGTCAGAAAGCAAAAACTCAGGGGAAACACGTCAAAAGATGCCAAGTCTAACACATGTCCCCTCCAGCTGAAAGTAGGGAGAACTACCCAACCCCATGGGAGTTCTCTTCACTAAGGCGGAAGAACCTGGACAGACCATCTGCGTTGGCTTGTTCTGTACCAGGGCGGTGTTCCACCGTAAAGTCCATTCCCTGTAGGGAGATGGACCACCTCAACAGTTTTGGATTCTCACCCCTCATTTGCATCAACCATCTGAGGGGCCTGTGGTCTGTCTGAACCCGGAAGTGAGTCCCAAACAGGTATGGTCTCAACTTCTTCAGTGCCCAGACCACAGCGAAAGCTTCCCTTTCTATGGCACTCCACCTCTGTTCCCTGGGGAGTAGTCTCCTGCTAAGGAAGACTACAGGCTGGTCTAGGCCCTCTTCGTTCAGTTGTGAGAGCACCGCTCCCACACCATGCTCTGAAGCGTCAGTCTGCACGATGAATTCCTTGGAGAAGTCGGGTGCCTTGAGCACGGGCGCCGTGCACATGGCAGCCTTCAGGGCATCAAAGGCCTTCTGGCAGGACTCAGTCCAGATCACCTTCCTGGGCTGCTTCTTGGAAGTCAGCTCCGTTAAGGGGGTCACAATGGTGCCATAGCCCTTAACAAATCTCCTGTAATAGCCGGTGAGACCTAAAAAGGCTCTCACCTCTGTCTGGGTCTTGGGGGCTCCCAAGCCAGAATGGTGTCAATCTTGGGTTGTAGGGGCGCCACCTGGCCGCTTCCTACCTGGTGTCCCAAGTACACCACAGAACCCTGCCCGATCTGGCACTTACTGGCCTTGATCGTGAGGCCTGTCTTCTGCAGAGCCCTCAACACTTCTCCAAGGTGCTGCCTGTGTTCTTCCCAGCTGGAACTGAACACAGCAATGTCATCCAGGTAGGCGGCACTGAAATCCTCCAGTCCAACCAACACCTGGTTGACCAACCTCTGGAAAGTGGCAGGGGCATTCTTCAACCCAAAGGGCATCACACGGAACTGGTAATGTCCTTCTGGGGTTGAGAATGCTGACCTCTCCTTGGCCCCATCAGTTAAGGCAATCTGCCAGTACCCAGACGTCAAATCAAACGTGCTGAGGAACTTGGCAGCTCCCAACCGATCAATGAGCTCATCAGCTCTGGGGATGGGGTGCGCGTCAGTCTTGGTGACGGCATTGAGCCCACGGTAGTCCACACAAAACCGGAGTTCTGGAGTGGCACCGGGTGCAGTAGCCTTTGGGACCAAAACCACTGGGCTGGACCAAGGACTGTTGGAGGGCACGATCATCCCTAACGCCAACATCTTGGAGACCTCCTCCTTGATGCTGGCCCTGACCCGGTCAGTCAACCTGTAAATCTTGTGTTTCACAGGAGGGCTGTCACCGGTGTCCACGTCATGGGTACACCAGTGAGTAACACCTGGGGTCAGAGAGAACAGTGGGGCAAACTGTCCCAACAACTGGTGACAGCCGCTCTGCTGCTCTGGGGTCAGTGTAGGGGAGAGGACCACTGCTTCTACTGACCCGTCTTGCTCCTTGGTAGACAGGAGGTCAGGGAGAGGTTCACTCTCCACTTCCACCCCATCATCTGTCGCCAAGAGCATGCTCACTTCGGACCTCTCAAAGTGGGGCTTGAGGCGGTTCACGTGGAGGACCCTCAAAGGGTTCCTTGGAGACTGCACATTCACCAGGTAGGTGACGTCACTTTTGCGCTCCACCACCTCAAATGGCCCAGTCCACTTGTCCTGCAAGGCACAAGGTTCCACTGGGGCCATCACCCACACTTTCTGCCCAGGTTGAAATTCGACCAGAGTGGCATTCTGGTCATACCATTTCTTCATTTCTTCCTGGCTTGCTTCTAGGTTCGCCTGAGCGAGTTTCCTGAAGCAGGTTCGCCTGAGCGAGTTTCTGCTCCCTGCAGAACTCCTCCCTGGTGGGACCCCCTTCTTGCTGCCAATGGGTCAGCTCAGAGATGTCTCCCAGTTCGGCTACCTGCTCCCCTGTAGGCACCGGGGCGTCCCCCTCAAGGTCCGCCTCCTCCCGGTCCGTGGGAACATCAGGGGCCGGTTTCCCGCGCCCCCGGCCCTTTCTCTTGGCAGGAACTTGGGCCACTGTTTCAGGCTCCAAGTCCTCTTGACTACCCTTCCTGGCTGCCATTGACCGAGTGGACACGCATGCCCACTCTGGCAACCCAAGCATCTCCAAGTGAGACCTGAGCTCAACATCCTTCCACAAGGACTGCTCCAGGTCGTTTCCTAGCAGACAATCCACAGGCATGGTAGGGCTCACAACCACCCTCAAGGGACCTGAGACCCCCCCCCATTCAAAGGGAACCTGCGCCACCATACATTGGCGCTCTGAGTTATCTACAGCAACTACTTGTGGAATGCTCCTGGGACTACTTGCTTCTCAGACACCAGGTGACACCGGACTGAGGTCACACTGGCTCCAGTGTCTCTGAGAGCCTCTACCCTATTCCCATTAATGGTCACCCAGGTGCTGTATTTCTTTGTGTTAGGGGGCACCTGGTTTCCTGGGACCATCTCACTGTCCCCTAGTGAGACAAGGGTCATTTCTGCGGGATCCCCACCCTCCAGTGGTCACCCCTCCTCCCCAAGCGCTACACTAGCCGACACCTTGGACTGTCCACCGGTGGGTGGCTGTGGCCCCTTCGGGCACTTGGGGTCCCCCTCATGTGGCCTACCTGGTCACATGCATAACACTTGCGGGGGCCGGTCTCAGCAGGCTTCCCTGAAGAGACCACTGCTTTCTTACCTGGGGGCTGGGAACCTTTACCCTGGGTACTAGTTTGGGGCCCTTTAGAGAACTCCTGTGCTTTACCCTTGTCCCCCCACTTTTCTGCTGGGGACCCTGCCCACCTTTGGCTGAGTCTCCCCCAAACGCTTTCTTGTGGACCCTGGTACTCACCCAGCGGTCCGCCTCCATAGCAAGCTTCCTGGGGTCAGTTAGCTTACTATCCACTAGGTGCTGGCGCAGATCTGCAAAACATAGACTAGACAAGTGCTCCCATGCAATCAAGTTGTAGAGCCCCTGAAAATCTGTCACATTACTGCCCTTTACCCAGCCATCCAGAGACCTGCAGAACACATCCACACATTCCAACCAAGTGTTGGCATCAGACTTCTTACTGGACCTGAACTGATCCCTGTACTTTTCAGGAGTAAGACCATACTTAGTGAGAAGGGCATCCTTCATGTCAGCATAGGTGAGGTGATACCCCTTACCCAAAGCTATCAGAGCATCCCTTGCTTCTTCAGGGAAAAGTGGCCACAATCCTGCTCCCCAATTTTCCTCAGGGACCCCATTCATGTGTATGGCTGCCTCATAACCCTGAAACCACCTTTGTATGTCATCCCCCTTCTTGAACTCCTTGCCTACATTCTTGGGAATGTGCACAATCCTGTCTGCCTTTCTGGACGAATTGCTGCCACCATCTGAGCCTGACTTACTCCTAAGTTCTAGCTCCTTCAGTTCTCTCTCATGCTCTAAGAGCATCTTCTTCTCCTCCATGGCCAATCTCCTCTCCTCCCTCTTCTCCTCCCGCTCACTCTCCAGCCTGAGCTTCTGCAGCTCAAACTGCCTTGCCTCCCGCCTGTCCTCCAGCTCCTCTGGGGACAGACTGCTGCTGCCTGACCTGGCGGGTTCCCCCCACCCAAAAGCACATCCACCCTGGAAATAGGCTCCTCCACCTCCTCACTGAGATTACCAGGCTGCCCACTGGCATGTCTGGCTGCTACCCAGGCCCTCAGCGCCTTCTGTAGCTCCTCCTTCCTTGTGAGGCTTTTAATTTGGACTTTCAGGTTTTTACAAATCGCTCGTAGCTCCTTTACGGCGTAGGATTCCAACCTATCCTCCTCAAAGATAACTTCCAGAGATGCAACGGATGATGCAGTTGATTCAGGCATGATGAAAGTAGTGAGTTGAAAACTGGCAAGATCAAAAATAGGCCAAAAGAAAAAGAGACAGTATGTGGTACGTAATGGTCTGCGATATGGTTGTAGTGCACACCAATCACTGAAAGTCAAGTGCAAACACAAGTCCTATCCTCACCGCTGACAACCAATGTTAGAAATGGGAGTCTCTGGTTGGCCAGGGCTTGCACCTCTGTCCAAGTAGGGACCCTTCTTCCTAGTCAGGATAAGGGAGTTACACTCCTAAAATAACCCCTGCTCACCCCTTGGTAGCTTGGCACGAGCAGTCAGGCTTATTCTAGAGGCAGTGTGTAAAGCATTTGCACATAACCAACAGTAATATAGTGTAAGCACTACAAAAAGACACCACACCAGTTTAGAAAAATAACCAATATTTTTATATACTCAAGACAAGACCAAATACGATAGAAATCCACAATACAAATACTTTAAAAATGAATACGTTGCAAGATAACTTCTTCTTTGCAGAAATCGTGAAAAACAAAGTTCGTGCGAGTCGGTAGCTCCGTCCGAGTCTACCGCGATGCTGAAAACAAACAAAGTCCAACAGTTCCAGCCGACTGCGTCGATACGGGCCGGCAGAGTCGTGCACAGACTTGGTCACAGTACCTTTCTCGTTGTGGCTGGTACGGAGTGTACGAGCCGGCCGGCGTTCGTCGCAGTTGCGGTGCAAGATGGAGCGATGCAAGGTGCGGTGTCCTCTCGATGCGGTGCAGGCAGCAGCTCGATGACAGTCGTGCAGACGGAGTCGGTGAGACCAAGGCGGGCGATGCAGGGTGAGACGGTGCTCGATGCGGTGCTGGCAGGTTGCGATGCAGGCGACCAAGCCGGAGTGCGGGAGCTGGCGTCGGACAGCGGTGCGAGTCGGAGCGGTGCGTCGCGAAGCGTGCGAGCGGTGCCCCAACTGCGATGCGGTCACGATGGTTGAGCCAGATGCAGCGACAGCGTCGGTCTGGTCCGGCCGGTACAGTGAAGCGATGCGATGCGAACTGCGGTGCCCACAGGTCACGATGCAAGCAGCGGCTCGAAGGCGATGGCGTCGGACGTCGTTGTCGGTGAGACCAGGGTTGCAGTGCGAAGCGGGGCGATGCGGTCTGCGGTGCAAACAGGACACCGGGCCAGTGATGGAGTCGGTTGACGGAGTCGGTTGCGGTTCCCTTCCTCTGTGGCAACTGAAACAGCGGTTCCAGAAGCGGTACCCAGAGGGTTGTGAAGTCTTTGCAGTCCCTGAGACTTCTTAACAGGAGTCCAGCTCGGTTTCAGGCCCTTGGAGATTCTCAGCACAAAGAGTAGAAAGTTCAGTCCAGTCCTTTCACTGCCCAAGACAGAAGCAGCAACTGCAGGCCAACCCAACAAGGCAATAACTCAGCAAAGGGGCAGTACTCCTCCTAGCAGCTCTCCAGCTCTTCTTCTTGGCAGGTTCCTTGATTCCAGCGAGATCTAAATTCATGGGGTCAGGGCCCCAATATTTATATCCCAAATTCCTTTGTTCTCTGGAGGCAGAGAAGCCTTTGCCTAGTCCAAACCAGTTCTGGAGCACTCTGTTGACAAGACTCCTTCTTTCCTTTCACAGTGCAGGGCAGAAACATCAGACGCCCCACAGGAGGTGGAGCCAGCATTGTGGAGGGAAAGCACAGCCCTGGAGCACTTTGTTGACATGATTCCTTCTCTTCTTTCACAGTGCAGGGCAGAGACATCAGACGCACCACAGGGGGTGGAGCCAGCACTGTGGGGGCAGGCACAGTCCTATTCAGGTCCCAGGTGCAACTCCTCCCTCCCATCTAGATGCAGATCTCTCTATTCACCACTGGGCGGACTCATTCTGTCTCCTGGAATCCCCCAGCCCTGTCACTCAAACTCCAGACAAGGAATACACAACCTAGCAGAGGCAGGCCTGGATAATTAGACAAGAAAATACCTACTTTCTAAAAGTGGTATTTAAAAACAGAATGTTAAAACCAACTTCACTAAAAGATGTATTTTATCATTCTGAGTTCAGGCATACTAAACTCAAATTTCTACCATGTTCCCGGAGTCAGTTAGGATTATAAGATGTAATAATCAAAACTGCCCATTCTGGCCTATGGGGGACAGGTAGCCTTTCAATAGTGAAAAACGAAATAGGCTGTAATTCACTACCAGGGCATGCCACGCACACCAGGGCATGCCCTACCTTTACCTACAATGCACCCTGCCCACAGGGGTACCTTGGGCCTACCATAGGGGTGACTAATATGTACAAAAGGGAAGGTCTCAAACTCCAGACAAGGAATACACAA